>VWPV01018516.1:0-213543 GCA_013389885.1 Geococcyx californianus | reverse complement strand
TTGGCCTTCTTTGTCTACATGTTCATTACAAACACACCTGGATATTTTGAAGTCTGAAAATATCAAGCAACTCAGCCCAGACATTGCAACCGTAAGATCTGCAAAGAAGATCCTAAAGAAGCTGGTGCTCTAATTTGGCTTCAGGTCCACAGTGTCCTGTGCAGAGGTATCTGCCACACTGGGCTTTGCACAGAATTATCCAGGAGGAATTGTGCCATTTCCTGATTTTACTCTGTAGTCAGGAGGGTCAGAGGACTTGTCTGAGATGGAGGAAGTGAGGTTCAAATAAGCTGAGGACTTTTCACTCCGTAGCCCTTTCACTAGGCTGAGGTGATTCCTCTGGGCATGGCTGCAAGCAAACATCTCTGGGAGTCTGTGAAATTTTCTGTGTGAAAGATAAGTGCTACACAAGTATCAATTGACAAGAAAACAGGCCTGAAAGGTGATAAGAGTAGAAGTGCCAGATACTAATTTGTAAACAGACGTTACCATCCTCAACACAGAACTGTGCACTTGGAAATATTCCCAGCTCCTGGTTTAACTCACCAGAACCTGTTGACCTGAAATTCTGAGTAGGTACAGAGCCATCACCATGATGGAACTTCTCTGCACAGTTTGAGGTAAACTTAGCCATATGTTTGAGTATTTGCACTAGGGGAGTCAAACAACTTGAGGTGTTCTCACCTCGTTGACATTTTCCTTGTTTTATTTGGCTCATGAAACATTAAAATGCCGGAATCAGAAACTAAAAAAGTATGTTAAGCTGCTGGACAGGATGAAAAGCGTTGCCTTTGAGTAGCAGTCTGGCAAATCTGTTGGGGAGTAACTAGACATTAATAGCAGCTTTGTATTCTTAATAAAGCTTGCATAGCCAATTTGCACTTTTATAAAGTGCGGCATTGTTCTGCAGCGTGGCCCTCACGTTGACTTTATGAAGCAAGCAGGAGGCATTATAGACTTTATGAAGTCCACATTGAAGATACGCATCAAATTAAGCAGGAAAAGCACACCGAGCCCTGCTATGTGATTTGGAAATTCGCGCTCGTCTGCTGCCTGAAAGCGTCTGCTTCATGGATGCCATAGGATTGCACTCAAAATACAAGTTTTGAGCATATATTTTGTGAAACTATGCGAATATTCAGGTGTTCATAATCTTAAGTAAGTTCTAGTTGTATTAGAAAAGAATGAAAGAAAGTAAAAAGCAGGTATGAAGCACACTAATAGAAACAAATGGATCAGTGTGGTCAGGTACGGTCACTTCTGGGGCTAATACACATGTATAGTAGAATAAGCTCTATAATGTGGGAAAAAACGCAGGACTAACACAACTGTTACTCCAGGTATTGTTGCTGCAGACCTCCTTCCACTGATGAAAATGATAAATTGTTCCTGAAAACCAGACCCTCGTTATGGGACAACTCTTGATATGCAGAAGGAAGCTTTATTGAGCACAGAGGATGAAACCTCCCCCTGATCAATGCAATAAAAAGCCACGAATTCTCTAGGTCTTCCTCTCATTACTAAATTTCTTGCAAGATGAATGCACAACTTCAGCAGGACAAGGGAAAAGGAAAAGTGAAAAGGAAGAGGTGTGAAGATGCCACCTCTCAGATTAAGCAGGAACCTCCCAGTTAGCTGCTCTCAGGGGAGATAAGAGATAGATCTTTGAACTCCAGAGGGTGAAGAAGGAATTGAACTTCGGTGACTCACCTCCCAGGCACGTGCCTTCTGACCGCAAGCGCATGTACACAAGGCAGGTATCAGCTGCAAAGACCTGAAGTACCCAAAACTCTTGGGCAGCCTGCCTGTCTTCACGTTCATAGAATCATAGAACGGTTTGGGTTGGAAGGACCTCAAAGCCCATCCAGTGCCACCCCCTGCCATGGGCAGGGACACCTCCCACTGGATCAGGGGGCTCCAAGCCCCATCCAACCTGGCCTTGGACACTTCTGGGGAGGGGGCAGCCAGAGTGGATGAAAATGGATGAAGGCCCCTCCCTGAAGCCCAAAGCAAGGTACTTGGGGAGTTGAGATTCAAGGTGTGACCTTTAACTCAGCATTTGTTCTCAGCTCTTGTCCTACCTGGTTGGTTGTTGCTGAGTTCACCCTGGGGCACCCAAATACCCACAAATTCCCACTGTAAAAGGAAACTGAGGCAGCCAAACACAACTTCTGATGATGATGTGCAAGGAGGCCAGCGACCTAAGACTGCACTCCGTCAGACAGGTACGTTCCTTCCTGATGTCCTGATGCTTTTTGGTCAGCATGCCTTGACCTTCATGTCTTTACTTTCAGTGAGGGCGTGCGTTGGTTCTGAATGGCTATGCTCTAAGTTTCAAATCAGTCAAAATTCCCTCTGTCGTAAAAGAAACCCCTCCTTACTGAAGGGTTAGAGACTTACACTGATTATAGGTCCTTCCTCCTCACACCCTTATGATCCGCTGTACAAATCAAAGTCAGAGTTTGTGACTTCCCTTCAAAACATTACAAATGCTTACATATCTCATCGTAAATACAATCCATTTTGATTTTGGCTTGCATTGTAGATAAAGAATGAAATTCCATTTTTTTTCCAATTCTCAACACAGAGTTTGCCTGCAAATTATAGAAAGCAGATGATTTATCAAAAAAACAGACACGAAACATTAACAGCTCTAGACATTGTATGGATTTTTTCCCTCTACTTATCAAGCTGTCAATTAGATTATCTTAACTCACTCTTGAGAAGAGGACAACCAACCAGTCAGATCCATATTATGATTAATCATTCCACAGAACCTCTTAGTTTACAAATCAGTCATTTCCAAGCTACGGTTTTAGTGATGTCGCATGCAACAGTTCAGCAGCGTTTGGGTCCCTACGTTGCGGACACCAGAAAGGATCTTTTCTTTTTAAATTCAAAAATTGTTGAGGTACGGCATCACAATGTAGACCACGCAATCTTTCCAGCTACCAAATCTGTGAGCTAAGGTGATTGATTTTATCTAGTTTAAATCAGTGTGAAATTGATTACGTGACCTGGCAAATCCTGTCATTCAGCTTGAGAGAGGAAAGATCCAGTGCAATGTTTCAACAGCTGCTTCATTGCTTGTCCATTACGTAACAACTAAAATACGGCAGTTTGTGTACGACAAGGCAATGCACAGATACTGTTTTAAAACATGATTATGAGCCTGGTAAATAGTTTTAGACTAGGGATGTGAAAACAAACTCTCTGTAATTTTCTGAAGCGGTGTTTAAAGGGCAGCATAACTGATCGTATTGACCAAAATAGCCGTGGACATCTGGCTTTCTCGCCATCCAGCTGAAAGACCATATGTTATAAAAACATATCGTGTGAGAGGGGAAAAAAGAGTTGTAGGCTGAACATATGAGCAGGGGTCAAAGCTAACAGCAATCCAATCCTGTCACCAGTGTTGCTCCAACAAGAGGTTAATGATGTAGAGCTGTTGGGCAATGCAGAGGTGTTGTTGACTTGTTGACCAATATATAGTTGAGCTGTTGGCCGAATACCTCTGAAAACCCCAAGGGATCTCTCTGCTTCACCTTCTCTGATGATGAGAAGAATAGTTTACATTAAAAATGCCTACAGATTACCTGCAGTCTCTGACCTTCAGCGGTTTCACCAAATCAAATTCGGGCATGTTGCAATCTTTAACATCAATCCCAGTTTTTCCAAGGTTTACAGTTCTGAAAACGATGCCTCCATTCAAATTCATTGCAAGTGAGTTATGAAGGGACCAAGCCCTCTGTCCACTCACAATTTACTGCTTGATGCCCTTTTTTCAGATGCTAATGTCAAAGTTGTGGTCACAAGCTTAAAATCATTTGCTGGTGCTGTTCCCTGTTTTAGCTCAGAAAAAGCCATAGGAATTTTACAGGCCCAGCTTACGGTGCAGGCTCTTAAAACAACAACACCTCTACTTTTTTTTAAAAAAAGAAAAAGTTATTTCTAAATGTAAAATAGCAAATAAAGACACCGGTTTATGGAACACACAGTGCTACAAAGTGGCATATTTTTCATTTTTTACAAAATGAACATATATTGAAAGTGTGTATGAAAAATGTGCTCAAGAAGTGAGAGGTACAGGTTGGAGATCTTTACCCTTCTTCAAGCCAATATAATACATTTCAGAGACTAAATAAACAAAATTCACACCGAGTTGACTGGCATTTTGAAAGGTGCTAACTCAGCATAGCGCTGCAAGTTTCTGCTGAATTGAGCACTTTGTATTCTTTGAAACAAACAGCTGTGATTCAGTGTGATAGATTTTAATATAGTTAGACAATACAAGATGTGTTTTAGAGAAAAACATCAGTATGAATGAATGGTTCTTGCAAGCTCCATGATGCCCTCTTTTAAATTATATTGGATAATAGATTTCTCTCCAGATTGCTCCCATCAACTAAGAATAATTGTCTGTATTATTAAGTGAAGTCAACAGACCAGATAAAAGGGCAATTTTCCCCAAAACACGGTATCAACCATTTTAAATTAGAATTTTTAAAAGTATACTGAACTGTTGCACTCATGCATGTCAGTGGTTTAAGGTAACTTAATGTACTGAATGAGAAGGTGCCAAGACACAATATGCAGCAGAGCTGAGTACACTATAAATCACAAAATCATTCACTTCTTTTAATATTGTTTATTTCCCACTCTCACTGGGTAAAGTTACTCAACACAGTTCTAAGTAAGAGCAAGGGGAGAAAAACCCTCACTCCAAGACCAGGAAAAGGGTGCTGTTCCCCTCCCCTAAGACAATTAGCAAATATTACCCCAAGCCTGAACCAGCCTCAATCTGTCTTCGGCTTTTAAGATTTTCCTAATCAATTTAATCTCAGTCGCCCGCTGTATGTGGCCTTTTACACTGCTTCTCCCAGATTTCATAAAGGATTTTACGTAATACGGGCCCCAACTCGTACAATTGCTTTGATTCCAAGGAGCGCAGGCTGTAGGCAGGATATGCAGTCATTGCTCCTTGCAATCCCAGACCCAGCATCCTCAAGGAAGTCAGAGTTCTCTAGGTGCTTGCAAAAGACCGTTGCATAACATTTAGTTCCGTGTTCAGCAATCATTTTGTCACCGAGTTCAGATGATAAAGTGGATACAGATGTTCGTTAGCCACAGAAACATCTGCAAACAAGGAAGTGATCCAAGAAGCTGCGAGCAACTGAAAAGTCCAAGACTGACCGTCCCGTGTTGCAGAGTCAGAAACATCTGCCTTAGGCCAAAAGAATAAACCTGACCCCCTCCAGCATCTCTAAGAGTCTAAATTGGATTTTCTTGTCCTGCTCATACTTCAAGGGTAAGGCCATTTCATACAGAGTATATGCAAGCCTTGGTGACCTGAGGATGTAGAAGAGTTTGCAAATTTCCAGCCAACCAGGACTTGCTCCTACACATTTTTTTGTAGTCTTCCCTACCACTCCTTTTTTTGAAAAATCTCCACTGGTTGAGGGGCAGAGCCTGGCTTTGTTGATTTTATTTCTGGTGGAAACAATAGGTAATAAAAAGACTCCGGAGCCTTTTCCAGAGGTATTTTCTGTCCCAGCTTTCCATTGGAGAAGGAAAACACAAAGCAGATCATCTACATGGAGCCACAGCTTCTGTTTGTTCTGTCAAACATCCCAGACTCCATCCCTGTCCTCTGGAGGGAATCGTTGGCATGGAGAAGATTAACCTAAAGGATTAGCGTGCAGCCAGATTATCCACAGACACAGCTCAGTCAATTAATAAAGCACCACCTATATGCATTGTCTGCCTTTTAACCTCTCAGTTTCCAGACTTCTAGTACTCACCGCTTTGAGCACCACCATACTGATGATGAAGGTGATGAAGATCTGATTGAGGCTCACCGGGCACGTCTGAGTCATTTCTCATCAGCCACAAGATGTCAGTGTTGCTGAATGTTATTATTCTTACCTGCAAGGAGCATCTGTAGATGTTGCTGAGGGTTGCTGTCAACAGCGGGCTTTATTCAGTAAATCCAGCCAAAAACCCCCAAGAAATGACACACAACCAAGGACAACAAAAACCTGCACGGCAAAATGCAACTCGGTATTAGCTATAATAAAGTAAAACTTGAGCTACGTGGTTAGTGCAGCCACCGTCTCCTAACATGAAAATCCGTGTGTCTTTTCATGCAACATTTGAGCTTAGCAGACGGCTCTTGCACAATAACATCACTTGGAAAGGAGCGACCAGAGATGACACCAGAGCTATTTCATCATTAGCCCATCCTGTCAGAAATTAGGTTGTCCAGGAATTCTGACTCTGCCAGCTCTTGCTAAATACGAGATCTGGAATCGAAGAGCATGCTGATACCTATCTGCCTGTTTTCCCCCTGGTGTGGATTTCCAGCCCCTCTGGCTCTGGCAGTGAACTCTACCCACCTGGCTCCATCATGGAGATCTTTCTGTGCCCAGACTTGTTTCCTCTCTGTATCGCTTCCACAATTGAACGAGCACATGTTTTTGTAAAGCCAAAGTACAAATCGGTTTGCTGGACTATCTGCCTTTAGAACACCCTTTCCTCTTCCCAGCCCTTCCCAAAAGGCCAAGGTCAGGCAGAAAGGGGAACTTTTGAACCGATATTGTTGTGGACTCAATGTATTGTGAAACTGCACCTCGGATTTCCTCTGCAGACCGACCGACCCACACGCCGATTATTTTTCTGCTTCCTTCTTGGTTGCAGGAGATTTGCTTCACCAAACACTGAACTTGACTTCCACTTCTAAGAATAGCAGAGCATGGGTACAATTAGCATGAGAATTCCTGTTTACATTATTTGCTGCCATTCATGTCCCCTGGACTTGTTTGCTTTTGAAATTGCAGGAAGCATGACTTTGGTGGGAGTAGAGACAGGACTTCTCACTGTGAAAAAATTAGATGACTGGAGACAGATGAATTTATACACAGTTGCAGTTATAAAAATAGACAATGGAAACACCATAATTTGAGTTGGGAAGTTAAGTAGGCACTTTAATACATTTGATCTATCTGTACTTTTTTTTCAATATGTCTTTTCAATATATCTCTTTCTTTTCAATATATCTCCCAGTAGCGAATCCAAACACTTCAGTTATTGGGGGCATATTTAGTGGGAAAAGAAGATTTTACATAATTCTTACAACCTTTCCCCGGCTGCCCTCCCTGTCTTTCTTTTCTTCCTCAAAACACAACCCATTGACAAAGCAAGAAAAATAAATGTCAAGGAAAGTCTTCCCTGTTTCCTATTCTTCCCTCCACTTGTTCTGAGCATCTCAACAAGGAAAATCCGTTCCCAGTTTAATAAAAAATCATTCTTCGTGAAGACAGCTCCTCCCTGTTCCATTAAGCAGTTTGGCTGTAGTGACCATAACTGCCTGTAGATGTGTCTGTCCCAGCGTTGCGTTGTGTCGAAGGCATCGTCCCCTGTGCCAGAGTCAGAGATTCTGTTTGCTTGACACGTTCCTGCCGCCCCTGTCAGTGACAGCAGGCACGACCGTGCCAATGTTCAGAGGTCTCAAGTCATGACTCCTTGCTGCATGCACAGAGACCACTTGTCTGCACCTTCCAGCTGCCGGGGAATCTGGCAGATTAATGCCCAAAGTGGCTGAGTTGGCAGGAGCTTGGCAGAGATTCTCAAAAAGCCTGATGCTTTCTGTT
Source organism: Geococcyx californianus (assembly GCA_013389885.1). Taxonomy (NCBI): domain Eukaryota; kingdom Metazoa; phylum Chordata; class Aves; order Cuculiformes; family Neomorphidae; genus Geococcyx; species Geococcyx californianus. Next base: position 205,894 of record VWPV01018516.1, on the reverse strand, counting down.
GGAGTAGCTTGCCTTATTAAAATGTTACTTTTGCTGGAGTCATCCTCAGGATGAGGGTGACTGGGGTTGGTTTTGTTTCCTTCTGGAGTCTCACTTAATTAAGGATGTTTTCATTCAGATTCCAGAATTGCCAAGCTATTTACCAGAACTACATTGGCTTGCTGAGACTCTACACTACAAACCCTCCGGGAGATGGGCGTTAGATTTTCATATAATTCCTGGAAGAGTTAAATGGGTGACTGAAGCAGGGTTATTTGATCCAGTTCAAACGAGTATAGAGTGCTAGCTTAACTAGATAAGGAATTGTGCTTTAAATATCAAGCCGTCTGGGAGGTGAAGGTTGGGATAGCATGGGAAAGGATTTCATCAGCCCCAAATTAATAAAGACAGGGATGGAAATACAGGACTTAGAAACCAGAGAGTGGAGGAGTATCTAATTTCAGGTACTCTAGTGTAAAGGTGAAACAGCCTCATTAACGTGCACTCTGGCCTAAGCCAGTTCTGGCATCCGAGCCCTGCCCTAAGGGAATGCTGTTTTCACCCGCTTTTGTTTTTCATCCTAACAAACTAGGGATTTTGCTGGTGGGAGGTGGGGCAAGGTATAATTCTAGGGCACTTTTTTTTGTTTTTCTTTTTTGAGTGAGGACTTACAGAAAGAAAAATACAGTTCCTTGAAATTATAATAGGGCAAATTTCAGCTGTATTGCTTAATTCAGTTTCACATGCAATAACGTTTCAAATGGTGCTTGACAGTCAAGTCAAATTTCAATGTAAATGATATTGCCAGGTTAACATTAACATATGAGTAACTGCCCTTTATGCTTCACTATCATCCCTTCAAATGTGTTGAACAGTAATTTTAATAGAATTATGAAAAACTTTGATTTCCTCAGTAGATTTAACCAATGCTAAGAGCAAGAAAAGAATTATGCTTCTGTCTCATTTGTAAGGTTGGCGATTATATTAACACCTCAGTTTTTGCAGCTCATGTGTACTTAGGTGCTAAGTTTGTCACCTCCTTGCTTAGAAATACCTTCCAGGTAAGAACCGCTCAAACTATTTTGCCCTTAGTTGCTTCACCTAACAAGGATGTTAGAATTGGAAGCTACAAATGGAAAGAAATTGGAGGTGTGGAATTATCTTGATGGCAAGGTGCTTTATATTTGAGTGTCTACTCAGTGCTGTGAATCCAACAAGGGCACTGGAAAGTTATTTAAGCACGTATCAGGTGCTGGTACATCGTTGGGTTTTAACGAGAGAAACTCAAACCCACACAGTAGCTGCTTGAGAAACATTCAAATGGCAGAAAGCAGTGGGGAGAGCAAAGAGGCAATCTCAGCCTTTCAACACATGGCTCTGTTGCTGCAAGACAAAAAACTTGTCACCTGCAAGAACTGCAGGGGCAAAGAAGGTGCAGGAAGGCTGCAGGGGAAGTGTCGCCCCACACCTTGCAGAGAGCAGCCTCGGTGGCCCTGGCGCCCCATGGCCAGTGCAGCCACCGCACTCTGGTCCAAACAACTGTGCAAAGGGGTGGCAAATCAGTCGGTGCCAGCAAAGAGCTGGGGAGCTGCCATTTCTCTGCTGGACAAACTAGCAGTGGTGGATCAGGTGTGAAGAGCCTGACTCATCCTTTCCCACAATGCGGCAAAGTTGGCCATGAGCAAGCGTTCGGTTTCCCCAGCCAAATGGAACCCTCGTCCAGCGCAGAGGCGTCCGGGGGCTGTGGTACCACCCTGCATTCTTGTGCCTGGTGCTTCCCAGCCTTCTTGCCCCAAGCATCACTCCGGAGACAGCTGTTGGTTTCGAGCAGCCACCTCCTTCACGCTCTTCTTGCCCAATTTGAAAGAGAAATCACTTGTACCGGCTGAGCGCCTTTAGAAACAATAAATGCTGCACAAAGGAATATAGATTTCCTTTTTTTAATTATTCTACATTCAGGCTGTGAGAAAAATGGGGCTGCTCAGACACAGGCTGCTTGATTAGCACTTCACCATTCACAAATGTGGATTTACTTTTAAAAAATATTTGGTTGGGCATTTTTTTGTCTTGATATCTCTGGGGAAAGGCTTGTATCAAGAGTTGCTTGGCTGTTTCTTATAGAAAAACACTGGTTTGCCCATGTGAAAAGGTAAAATGAAATATTCCAGCTTGCCCCAGTGCTCCAAGGGACTTGAAATATGAGAGGAGCATCATTTCAGGGAGAGGAGAAGCATTTTGCTGCTGTTATGAATATTTGCCCAAACTTGGCCAAAAGAGGCACTTCACCCTACACTGTTTCAGTGATCTTCTTAAGGTTTGCAAGTGTAACTTCAACTGTGGAAGTGTAGCCACCGTCTCAGTGTGCAGGAGCAGAACTGGAGTTCCTCAGGCTTCTTCTGCTGGATTTTGTGATCTACTCTCCCCCCAAAAAATCACTTATTAGACATTAAGCCACAGGGTTCACATGCATCACGGGGCAAGTCTTTCATGGAGGACCACTGGGAGGACACCTCATTATCTCACCTGGTTTACTACAGACACCAGCTGTGGGATTTCCGTGGATCTTTGCTGTGAACAAATAAAGCACTATAAAATACTAAAGGGTCTGAAAGAGAGGATCATAATAATCTTGTCCAGATGTGCCTGGCTTCGCTCAGTACCTGTATGGTCGATCCAATAATGCCTTTTTACAGGGCCATTGTGAACAGAAATGTTGTACTTTGGGGGAATTGTTAAGATACTTTAACAATGAAAAGGACAAAAGGAAGCTTAGTAATAATCCTCTGTTAGTCACTAAACAAAGCCAGGGGCCACACTTAAAAACGTGACTAAAATACCTGTTATCACAGCATCTGAGAGTTCTGCATGATGAAAAAGAATCAGTGTCAAATTGGGATTTCAGAGAAATCTTTAATTATGGTATTTCTTAATTTTAAATGCTTGTTTTACCTTGATATTCAATGAGTGTAGGATTTTTTTCTTGTACTCACAGAGCAGCTGTGCAATAGACCCTCTAAATCTGCAGGATTTGTATCTAAAACAGCCTGAATACTTGGACAATATTGATTTATTGTGTGCCTAATCATTAATTTCTTTCCTAGTTATGGACTAATATTCTAATTCCTTAAGAATTTTCTTTAATATTTTGCAAGGCAAGCAGTGATTTGTTGCATACCCTTACATTAACATTAGCTACATCCGACCTTGCTCTGGGTTGATTTTTGGTGGAAAGTGCCCTGAGACGTTACTATGTAAGCATCAGTCACATCACAAGACCAGAATAATCTGGATCATCTGGGGTTTTTTTCAGGAGGCCACACACATAATTTCAGTAGGACAGAACACTTGAAGTCCAGAGAATGCTTAAGTGTCTTTCTGAATTGGGGCCTGGATAACACATCAGCGACGGTTAATTGCAAATCACATTTCAATATCCAGTTTTTTAAGCTGTGTGTTTTTGTAGTTGCAGCTTTCCACCTCCCCCGCAATGATTTAAGTGATGTTATTCTTGGCTAATAATAATTGTGAGAAAATTGAATTCCATCTGTTTCCACCAAAAGCAGAAAATAGAATGTGCGAATCAATAGAAGACTGCACTTGTTATACACATTAGTCACAATCAGTGGCTCTTCTGAGAAACACTTTTGCAGGTATGATTTGTGAAATAAATAGCACATCAGCGCACCATCGGCTGGCTTATTGAAACGGCCGAGTCTCTTCTGACAGCTACGGAGCGTGAACTTTCAGATGTTGCACGGTCCCTTCTGACTCGTTCAAGGGGAAAGATGTCTTTCACCGTACAACTGGACAGATGAGAATTTTAATCCCAGATCCAGCTTTGCATTCATCGACGAACTTTTGGCTTTGCATATGGTTGTTTCTCCATCTTAGATGATCGCTTTCTCCTACTCACACTGGTTACTCCATATCTCTTGTAATTTCTTGTGTAGTTACAATGCAGTTTCTGTATGACTAACATCAGCTTTTCTCCCTCGTTAACATTATCAGAATGGAAATCTCCGTGGCTCCCCTCGGCTGAGCTGTCTCATTGCTGGTCATGACCAAACCGTAAAGAAGCAAACGCACAGCGTTTCGGTAAGTCCTGCCAAGCCTGTGTTTCGTGTGTAGACTCTTCAAATCCGTGTTCTGTCCACCTTGTAGGACACACCAGTGTCTTATCTGCAACTCTTTATAGCAACCATAAGTTGGGTGGATCATTTCAGGAGTCCTTCAGCAGGAACTGCTGGATTCCTTCCCATTGTGTGTTGAATGCGTATTTTATCAGTTTGCAACACCTTTGTTTAATTCTGCTACGCTCTCTGTAATACAGCTGCATATTTTTGCAGCTGGTGCTGCGGCACAGCCACCATCAGCTCACTGTTTCTCGCCGTGTAATCCAAACCCAGTTTAGTGGTGGTAACAGAGCACCTCTCCCTATCCGAGTGGGCAGCACACCGTCTGCAGCCTGCTCCGCCCCCAACTAAAGCACAGTTCTGGGGTGCAGGAAGGTGAGACCCATCCTCCCATCAGACCTGTTGCACTGCAGCTTGGGATCTCCTCAGCACTGCACAAAACTGACCTCCAGGCCAGCAGCACAGGGTGAAGCTGGGCTCCGTTGGCACCGGGAGGACCAAGGATGCCCTAGTTACATTAGCCAAGAGCTCCTCCCAGGAATAACAGGCATAGTTTATGAGTTTAAAAGGTAATTTAAAGGGTTCCTCAATCTTTACGAGACTTACAATCAGGTGACTAAAATGGTTTTCATAAAATGTGGATGCTCAACCTTAAAAGCTCAAGTGGCTTGACCTTCAAAGTTAATGCCAGTTGTTTGCCAAAATACATAGGGAAAAGGTGTGTTTGACTGCTGCACAGCAGCAATAAAATAAAAAGTCATTAAAAAGGAGCATTGTTGGATGAATAATGCCATTATTTTAGTTATGCCTTCATCTGGAACTCTGTTTGCCATACCTCAGCTTGAATTTTAGCAGAGCATACATGCTGTAAAACCTGGAAAGTCCAAAGTGGTTAATTACAGTGTTCTGCAGCCTAAAAAGGCTCCCACAGGCAGAGAGCTTTCAGGCAGTATAACAGCCTTCAGTTTAGAGGGAAGCAAGTACAAGGTGATGGAAGAGGGGTTTGTAACATAAAGAACAACTTGGGGAAAACCAGAATAAAATCAGGTATTTCGTTTTTTCCTAGAGGCTTCCCTATAGGTCAATGCAGTTAAAAAAAAGTCTTACATGAGTCAAAGAAATATTTTCTACAGTGCTTAACTGCTATGAAAAGGTTGGTTGGGAACAAGGAGTCATCGGCTTTAAAAGAGGGCAGACATTTAAATTCATATCTGCAGTTATCCTAACGGAAATAAAACATATGGAGATCAGTTTGTAGTAGGGTACAACAAAAGGTGGTTGGGGAACTCCAGGCTCTGTGTGATATGGTTTTATCGTATCAGCTGGCAGTAGAGTGAAGCTCTTCCAATGCCATGATAATAAGCTGTAATTCTGTAGCACAGCGAGTACTGTATGAAAACAAGGTTTACCAAGTCTTACGTGGGAAATGCAGAGGTTTTACAAATATCAGCAACACATCCAGAAGAATAATATTCATGGAAGTAACAGAGCAAACTGCAGCTATTATTCCTCTCCCAGTCAATGCAAAGCCTTGCCTTTTCCAGCAGGAAATGGGCAGCTTAGGAATAGGAACAGCATGTGGCTCCAGTCAAACTGAACGTAATGGGAAATGGAAAACACTGAATGGGGCAAAAGTTCATGAGGTTGATGCCAGTAATCGGATACTTCTAAGCTTGTTTGGGCTACGTTGGGGATTTTTTTAAGGAAAAAGAAAACATTGAAATAAATCATATCTGGGAGGAAAATTAAGCTCTCTGAGGATGAAAGAAAGAGTCAACCGAAGAGCCAAGATCTGAAGGTGAAAGCTGTGGCAGACCCATACCCTGCATTAATCAAACAGAGACAGAGAGACGGACCGTGCTGACCAGCTGGTTATCTGCTTCCTGGCTACAGAGGCACCACGTCCTGACCACACGTGCCTGAGCACAGGCTGAACTCTAAACCAAACCCCACAAAAATGATAACCAACAGCTATCTTGAGAACAGCAACGGAACTCAGGACAGCTTTGATTGAACATGTGGCCTCTGCAGCCAGACGGAAAAGTGAGTGTCGGAACGGGGCAGACACAAAGCCACTTCCTCTGTGTATCAGGCAGAGAAGAGAAGCTTAACACACATAAACGCCTACCTGTGTGCATGCACACTGATGCTGAGCAGTGCATTACACCCACAGCATTCCGAAACATTGAAGTTTGAAAGGGTTGTCATCTTTTCAGGTGAAATTTCATTTCCTGCCAGTTACCCATCTATTCGTGCTTTAAACAGCTACTGCACATCCATATTAGTGCAGGTTTTTAAAAAATATTACATAAAATAGAGAGTCCCCACCCTTTATTTTAATAGTATTGTTAAAGGTGCTTTGGAAAATCCTGGGTTTAAAGGTTTGGTGTCTGTTCTTCTGCCATGGCTTTCTGAGATCTGACTCATTCAGGTGCATCCAGGTCTAATTTCCAGCTCGCTTCTCGTGACTGGGAGGAGCAGAAGCCAACTTGATTTTTATAAACCAATGTTTTCATTAAATTATCTGCTCATAGGAGCTGAAGTTTTAAGAACAGTCATTAAATAACACAAGGTTCATAACCAGAATGATTTCTTGGCAGTACTTCATCAAATTAAGTTATTTTAATCACTTTGATTCTATCAAACACAGTTTTCAGTGCCGCTCGCTGGAATCTCAGTCTACGCATACAAACACATACACAACTTTCCACCCAGAAGAAAGAAAAGTTTGCCCTTCTCTGTGCAGCTAAAACGTGATTGTCTTTTTACTACTGTCTGCTTCCAGCTGCACGGTTCCCCTGTCCAGTTTGCAGCCTTTCTGGTTGCATCATCCACTGCAGCAACATTCTGATAGTCTGATTGTGAATTGTATCACGGTATCCCAGTATCATAAGGTTAGAAAAGACCTCTGAGATCATCGAGTCCAACCTGTGACCCAACACCTACACCTACTCCTACTTGTCAACTACACCATGGCACTAAGTGCCTCATCCAATCTCTCCTTAAACACCTCCAGGGATGGTGACTCCACCACCTCCCTGGGCAGCGCATTCCAATGAACAATCACCNATGAGGGCCCAGAACTGGACACAGCACTCAAGGTGCGGCCTGACCAGTGCCGAGTAGAAGGGGATGATGACCTCTCTAGTGCTGCTGGCCACACTGTTCCTGATGCAGGCCAAGACACCATTGACCTTCTTTGCCACTTGAGCACACTGCTGTCTCCTGTTGAGTTTCCTGTCTACCAGCACTCCCAAGTCTCTTTCCGCCTGATGTGTGTGATTGTGTCATTAGGACAACCTTACTATGCAAAAAAGACTTATATCAACCTAAGACGCTCCCAGAGGAGCCCCTACATACATAAATAGATAAAGAAATAGAGACATAGGTAAGTAATAAGACATTAAATTGTATACACACAATAAATTATTTATATAGAGAAAGATACTAAATATACAACAAAATGAAGGTGTGCTACTTCACAAGGTTATCCAAACCAGTTTTATTCTGGCCCAGTAAATGTAGCAGCTGTGGCGATGTTCCACTTTCAAGCTGAATTCATTAAAAAAACTGCACTCTAGAAATTTTAATGATAAAACCACTATCACCACTGCAAGCAGTGCAGCGGGATGGTTGATAGCCCACACTGCTGCATTAAATAAGACCAGTACAATTAAAGAAAAGTGACCCCAGAGGCTGGATATTCTTTATTATATTATGGGACAGGCTACTGGTATAAGAGATGAGGGGTTTGGCACTCAGCATCTTTTGAAAGCTTCATGCAACACCTTGCGCCTGCAAAGTGTTAACAGTCAGAGCAGACTTTGTGTGATGTGAGTCCCCTGGAGTGGGAAGCTCTGCTTGCCCCCGGGAAACCATCTCCCAAGGGGCACCCTGCTGCGTCTCTCCTCTTCAGCAATTGGAACAGAACCTGTTCACCAAGCTAACGCGGGTATCGCCTCTCAGACGTACACAAGGAAGAGACCAATGGTGTCCAGCACATCTCTGCAGGTCGGTGCTGCCGCGTGTGGCCGAGTGGCCTGAGCAAAGCAGCTCTATCTTTGAGGCATTTGTGAAGAACAAAGCCGGTTCCAGCTCCTTGCATGAGCGTGGCCACGAAAGAACATTCCTTGCACTGTGGATTTATCAGTTGTGCAATCTGCCCAAATCCCTGGATTTCAAGGGGAAAATGTTGCAGATTTTTTTGCTAAATACAAATTACTAAAAGTGGGGAATGACTTTTTTCACTGCCTCTCCCTGCTACACGCAGCTGAACACACAAATCACGGAGTTCACTGGAAGCCTGGAAAAACTTACAGTTCCGGAGTTAACCATTAATATTGGGAGCTTACAAGGAGGTATTTTTAAAATTGCCACAGCATATGGGAAATTCCCATGTGCTTTCCCCGCAGGTTTTCAAGAAATATCCCTTTTGATTTGGCTCAGATGCTGTTGCAATTGTTTACAGAAACTGAATATGAAATATCAAGGTCAGATTTTTTGCAGAAAGCCAAGGAAAACAATTTACCATTCTGTTGTACGAGAAAACACCCGAACAATTCCACCATTAGCCAACTTCCTTTCCCTTCTCTCTTTATGCAGCATTACACTTCATGGCAGAAAATACTGAAACTCTGCTTACTTTAAAGTGTGCAATCTGTTGTGTGCAGCATTTCCAAGCTAAGAGCAGCAGCAACAAGTTTAACATCACTTACTGAAAGCAGGCCTATTTCCCTTCATTTACCTTCCAGATACCCAGCACGAGCTGCAGTGTCAGCTCTGTTCCCAGCAAAAGCTGGGGAAGCTGGAAAATTATACTCGGGCTGTGATGTTTTTGAGAGGATCCCTATCTCCCAGTTAAAAATTACCAGGGAAGAGGATAGCCAACAACAACAGTCATATTTTTTCCCCTCTCAAATTTGTAAAGAGCTGAGTTTCTACCAAATCAAACCAGTAGCTGCTGATACTTTTTCCTCAAAAAAAAAAAAAAATCACTCAGAAGATCATGTTTAGGCTGCCTACTATAAGCCAAAAATGTGAGTATTTCTTCCAGGAGGGGAGAATCCTCTTGAGCATCCCCTGTAATACATACGCCACACATTTTTTTAGGGCAGTTTAGCTGAATTATTCATCATAACTGGCTCTCCTGACCTGCTCTTGTGCTTAGAGTGCACTGGGAAATCACTTCTGTAGTTGCACTTCTTGAGAAGTCTCAGCTGGGCACCAACACAGATTAGTAACAAAATATATCTAAGAATTAAATTATTTGAGAATGGTACCACTATGTATTTTTATGATCTTCCTTTCACCTCCTCTTCCCGTTTAAAATTTAATATTCCTTAGGGTACCACAGTTCAGGAAAGATGCTGAAGCTCCTCTAGTCTGTACTGCCTATCCAAACCATATGGGATCCAGGAGAAGACATTTACCAAAGAGAGTTTTAACAAAGACCCCTGCAAATCCGTGCTGCAATGAGCAATGCATCCCTTGCAAAACAAACATGAGGATAAGAAAAAGTGGCCACTGAGGTCACAGGTTTGGGCAAATGTTTTCAGTAAAGACACAGATCGATTAGTCTGAGTCCAGAAAACAATAAAAATTAGGGAAGGCTTAAACCCCTTTAATTATGAGGAAACATTAAAAAGGTGGGGGTTGTTTAGCCTAGAAAGGAGAAACCCAAGAGGAATCATGACAGCAGTATCCAAACCCATAGTCTTGTAGCTGTAAAAGAAAGGAAAATACCCTCTCTTGTGCTCCATGGGAGCCTGGAAAGAAGCACCAGTGTCACACTGGCCTTGAGGGCAACCTAAGCAAGGCAGCAGTAAAGAAGTTTCTGACATGAAGCAGCAAAGAGCCCCAAAAGCATTTCCTAGGGAGGCTGCAGGAACTCTGTCACTGGAGGTTTTTGAAAACACACGAGGCAAACGTATGTCAAGAGTAGTTAGGGTGAAGCCAACCCCACCTGTGTGAGGAGATGGGCTGAGCGACCTCCTGAGAGCTCTCCCGATTTTCAATTATTCTGTTCTTCCTCCCTTAAGAGGTGTGGAGCAGTGTGTAATTGCTTGTCACAACCCGTTTATAAAAAGCAATTGTCTTACGAAATTCCGATAGGACACCTTGAGAGAGGACGTTAGAAGCAAATGCTGCATCTTACCTCATTCCTTTCCCTGACACCACAAACTCCATCCTTGAGTCCTGTTTTTCCTCCTGATGTCGCAGGCTGGTTCCAAGATTGTCAAGAGCACATTCAGAAACTCTGGTAAAAAATGAGTCTCTGTCTCAATGAATAATTAAAAACAAAACTCCAGCTGTATTTAGGAACAGAAAACATGGGTAACTCATGCCGTAATTGATGGGAAGACGTTAGAAAGGAAAGGCACACAGACTAGGATATATTCTTCAGTCCTGTAACGCACTGGAAATACACAAATGAATTCAGCAGTTTGGTTTTGATGAACCAAAAACATCTCTGGAGAGAATACAAGTCGAGTTTACTGTTCATACACACTCCCTTTCCTGCATCCTCAGTAGCTCAGGCCCAAAACTACTGAGGAATTTCGGTTTTTAATTCTCTTCCATTGGGACACAGGGAACTGGACAGCACTGGGGAGCTGAGCCTAGATTTGTACACTAAGCCAAACGTTAGTCTGAAGAGCCTTCCCAAGCTTGGCTGGCCATGGCTGGGCCCTCCCAAGGACTCCAGGTGTTGTTTGCTCACAGTTGTGATCATAAGGATGTTCTCTGAGCATGTTTTACCTAAGAGCAAACAAATCCACCCCACAGCTCGACATTTCATGCGGGCCTGGAGCACTTGGTAAAGGTCAGAAAACCACAACAAAACTGTTTCAGAATGTTTTTCATTACTTCCTCCCACCTAAAAATGTTCCTCTGTTTTTTGGGGCTGTGATCTTTTCAGAAATTTGCACAAGCTAAAATCTTTCTTCTTCCAGGTCCACATCTTTTTTCTTTTTTGTGTTTTTTTTTTTTAAACATCACCTCCCTCATTTTTTCAGGAATTCAGTTGGCAATTCCAATAGTTTATTTTTGAGTTAATAAGTTATTGTACAATGTCTCCTAAAAATATCTGAGACGATCATGCTGTTGTTTGGGCTGATTGTCTGAATTACGTCCCTTTTCCTTTCTTTTTTAAGGGTTTTGCTGCTTCAAAACTTCATTTGGATTTCTAGTGATTGTTTGGACACGTGTTGTGTCCTGCAGACACTGCTCAAATTTATAGGCTTTGGAAGATCAAAGCAATTTTTCTAGCCTTTGAAGCTCACTGCTTTAAAATCTACTTTCCAAATTACTGGAAAAGTGTTTTTCAACATCCTGGCTTCTCATGCCACCTTTATAAGCTTCTCTCCCTGACACGCACAAGCGCGGAGCGTGCCCTGATCTCACCATCGATTAAATGCAGTTGATGAAACGAGGTGCCTGATCTTCTGCCTGGTAGCAGAAATCATCCTGCTGGAACACCAAAAATGCAAAAACCAGTGGAGAAAAGAAGAGCTTCTCAATGCTGTGTTGCACAACCTTCTCCAGTACCACTTCCACATGCCATGGTGGCCCCAGAACATCCCCACCCAGTAGGAAAATTTGAGCCTGGCCTGTGAAGCCATGTGTGTTCCTGCTGGTTTGTGTGGACTGCTATTTAAATTTTAGAATACCAATCACAATATCAGAATAATGATGGGAAGATTTTAAACTCATGGAAGCATATGTTCTGATCATTACTCACAAATTCTAGAGTAAAAAGTACTCTAATCCAATAATCCTTATTACAAACAATAACTTCTTTCTCCTTGGAATGGAGAATTTCTATTCCCTGCAAATTCAAAGCAATTAAACAGTAAGACTGACGGCAGGGACAAGAGAGAAGTCACATCTATTTAGACAACATAAAGCAGTGCTTGCCTTAAAACAGTGACTGAACAACTGGGAAAACTCAGCAGGGCTGCTTTTTGAAGGAAAAGATGGATGTAAGTAAATTCATTTGGGCATGACAAGCTGGTAGCGAACACAAGAGCAACACAATTATCTGCCTTCAAAAGGCGACGTGGAAGGCACATCTCTTTATTCGTGTGGTGCCACTAAAAATAAACAAAGTGAAAAAAGCACTTGGGCTGCTGTATTATCCCACCGCGAAACACTCACTTCTAGAGAGACCTTCTGCAAGGGCAGGATCCCCCAGGCTCTCCTGCAGAGGACACGGCCCTGTGCTGCTGGGAAAAGCTCTTCTGCAGAATAATTAGACAACAAAACCAACTGTGAAAAGCTTTGGGAGCCTGAGTCCCCCGTCCTCATCCTTCAGAGTAAATAAAGGGTAAGCGATCGCCTTCGTATGAAAACAACCTTCCTCTCCACATCAGAGAATGACAAAGGGAATTACATAACCCTCTGATTTCGTACAGCTCTCAGCACAGCGCTGCGGCGAGGCAAGCCTGGAGGATTATGAGAGAGTAATTACTCTCCACAATAGTTTCTCTTTGTGTTGCTTTGCTCTGAGGATGCTGTACAGATTGCTCTCCTCTCAGTTCCCAGAGCAAATTACCTCCCGCATCTCATCAGGCGGTTTTGGGATGCCCTGGAACAACGCGACTCGAGGCTGAGGTCTGCTGGGAGCCTGGAGATGGGCAGCCTGGGGAGCGTGGGGGTCTTCGCGTTCGTGTCGCAAAACAAATGTTAAAGAGTTCTCGGTAGTGGCAGACAAACATAGCACAGCCTTAAAAAAATATATGTGAAGACGTGCTTTACTGTTTCTTCTCAATCAGGATGGAAAGGACTCTTCAGGTCCCTGCTGACACATCAAAGATCCCCACTTTTCCTTGTTCTCACTTTAACGCCACACTCTGCCCTCTGCTTCATCTTGCTTCCAACCAAGGAGGATCAGCTGACATTTCCTCTGAGACCACAAATATGACAGCAAGCACAGCAAGCAGAATCACAGACCATTATGGAACCAGATTTTGCAATCCCTTTTCTCCACTTCCTCCCTTGAGATTAAAGCCTCGTGTGTCAGTGTCAGACTATTGCAGCCAGAAGCCCTCTCCTCCTCCAGCCCAGTTTCCTCCGCTCCGAGCTGACACCACGGCCCGTTGCCAGCAAGGACGCAGCTCCCTGCATCAGTAGATCTAAACACTGGAAGGGGAGGTTGTTTTTCTCTCCCACGTGGCCAGTGCTAGACAGCAGAGTGAATTCAACCCATGACACAGGAGGCTCTTCCCAAAGCTTTTTCTGGAAATATGGTAGAGTGATTGATTTTCTTGGTTTCCTGTGAGGCTTGTTTTTATGATGAGTTTGAAAGCAAAATTGGAAAAAAGAGTTGGCTGTATATTTTGCCATATTAAACACAGAACTGTCTTGTGTTTTAGGATGGTAGCTGAGGGCTCGTTGAGGCAGGTTTCAGCCTAAGCAATGTCAATCCTTGAAAAAATTTAAATTACACTGTCCACGGTAGTTGGGATTAATTAGCCTTATTTGCTCAGGCTTTTCCATTAGATTAATAGGCTGCCATGAGGAAAGAGCAAAAAGGTGCTCATAGCAGCTCATTCCATGCTGTTTAAACATCCGTGATAGTCAGTCTTCCTAGAGCCCCTCCTGAAACCGAAAGAGACAAAGATCTTAAAGAGCAGCCCAGAACCCAGGGCGGTGAGCAGGCAGTCAGCTCTCCCTGGGCGTCACAGTGCGCGCTTGCACCGTGTTTTCAGATGCTCGACGAGAGATTTTGCTTTTGAAAGGCTAACGTTCGATGAGATGAGAGTAAAGGGATGTTTTTTCTGCAGACTTACCCTGAGCTCCTACACAGGTGGGTTTTTTCTACTCTTATTCTGTCCTGTTTGACAGAAGTCATCTTGTACTAAGTCCCGCTGTGCCTTCAGCCCCTCCTGTCTGGCTTACGGGGGTGACGAGGAGCCCAGATTCTGTTGGAACATAAGCTGGAAACCAGGCTTGGGAAAAAACCTGCTGTCCCAGACAACTCTCAGAAATTAAAAAAAAAAAGAAATCAAAACCCAAGGCCAAGCAAGCTTGTTCCACAGAGGCCAAAATGTTGCAAAGTGGAAAGGGCTGGCAAACCAAAGCCACATAAAACTGAGACTGGTCAGTTACAGTACTTCATGCCTACGTTTTTGAGACTTTTCAGCAAAATACCAATCTTTTGTTTCTTTTTGTTTCCATAAGGCAATTGCAGAATATCAATTTTGAAATGTCCGTCTTTCAAAAAGACCGATCTGCTCAACCTTAGCCTTTCCTGCCAGTACTTTCCACTTCAAACATTTGGCAGGTTTCCCAATGAAATAAACCCCCTTTCTGACCAGTTCTGATAACCTTAGAGAGCACATTGCAGCGTGGATGTAAGTGCATCTGTCGAGTGCAAATGTTTCCTTGGTTCCAGCCCACAGCCTTCCATATGACACGCATCAAATGGCTCTTGGTCCCTCCAGTTGGCTGGGAGAGTGAGCAGATGACTTTGGGACCCTTGTCCTGAACTTCAAATAAACCCCACAATAAAATAACAAGGCCGGTTATGTTTCCATTTACTCTGTCTCAAAATATTGAGCATTTAAATTGCTGGTTCTCCAAATGGTGGCTTGAGAGGACAAGTGAACCTTCTTTAATAGTGGTTTAGATTCTGTTTGGAAAGACACAGGCAGTGGTAGACATTGGTGTAAGGTATTTTAACTGTCCTTCCTTTGGATTTCTTGTCCTTCCAAGATTTTCTTAAAAAGACTTAGCCTCAAAATACATATTCACATCCACGTTCACTCTTCTACCTGCTCCACCTCATTTTTCCCCAGACCTCTCAGGCAACTCTGTCCTCCCAGTTGATGTTCGTGGCTGAGCACGTTTCTGCTTTGGAGGGAAAGATATCTTCCCTGGCTGCTGCCAAAACTAAATGCATTTCCTGCCATTAATTCAAGTTCTTGGAAGGGCGCGTTATTTCCCATTTGCAGCTAATCGCCAGGTTAGAGATTCACAATGGAAACTTATTCCAAAATCATAGAACCATAGAATCACTGAGTTGGACACGACCTTTGAGATCCAGCCTTACCTGTCCACTACTAAACCAGATCCCCAAGCACTACATCTACCCATCCTTTAAACCCCTCCAGGGATGGCGACTCCACCCCCTCCCTGGGCAGCTGTGCTAGGGCCTGAGCACCCTTTGGTGAGGACATTTTTCCTGATGTCCAGTCTAAACCTCCCCTGGTGCAACTTGTGCCCATTTCCTCTCGTCCCATTGCTGTCACTGTGAGCAGAGCCCAGCCCCTACCCTGTCACAGCCTCCTGTCAGGCAGGTGCAGACAGGGATGAGGTCTCCCCTCAGCCTCCTCTCCAGGCTAAACACCCCCAGTTCCCTCAGTCTCTCCTCACAGGACTTGTTCTCCAGCCCCTCCCCAGCCTCGTTGCCCTTCTCAAATAATCCAAAGGCACAGTCGCACACCTTCAGCGAGCCCGCTGGTACAGCAAAAGCCCTGTCCCGACTCCAACGGGCAGGAGCCGACACTTGGAAATCTTTCTCATAAACATTGCGGGCACAAGATCACGTATCGGCGTGGGGGACAGAAATTCAGAGATAAGTACATGCTGAGATCATCTCCCAGGAGCGGCTGCGTTACTGCACGTGCGCAGAACTGACACGGGGGCTCCCCCGCGTGAAGCCTGCCTGAAAAGGTGTGTTTATCTTCAGGCATAAAGATCTTTAAAACGCTTTCATTGGCTTGTGCTGGGAGGTAGACGGCAGGATTAATAGCTCTTCTTCAAAGCTATCAACTGCGTGGTGTGTTTGCTCAGACTTTGAGCCATGAGTTACTGCTGTAATTAAATCCAGAAGGAGAGACCATAATAACGTTCTGACTTGATTTCCAGTGGCAGAGCATTGATTAAGAGAGCTACATAATAAATGAGAGGCATTTTAGATTCACACTGTTGATGTTATCTGTAATTTTTTTATAATTAGAAAAGCCTAAAGAAAATAGTATATTATAATTATATGCATTATTAATCCTACTCTGTTATAATACGGGTTATTTGATGATTACAAGTTGCAGCAAGCTTTTTGTAAATTTTTTAAGAGGTCCAGTGATTTGGTTTACAGAAATCCCTGTAAACAGATAAATTGGACCATAATATTCCAAACTAATGCAAAGCCAGATGAAGTNCTCACTACAGCCTCCTTTCAGGCAGTTGTAGAGGGCAATAAGGTCTCCCCTGAGCCTCCTCTTCTCCAGGCTGAACAACCCCAGCTCCCTCAGTCGCTCCTCACAGGGCTTGTGCTCCAGCCCCCTCACCCCTCACTCAGTTGATAAGTCAAAATCCAAACCAGAAAAATAGTTTAGGGACAATTGTTTTCCTATTTAAAGTCTGCAACACAATGAAAACAGCATTCACACAGCTGTCCTTCACACCGAATAATTGAATGTGGAAGGAGGTAAGGAGGATATTTAATGATTATTAAAAAAAATCGTAATTCAATAAGCTGCTTCGTAGCCAAGTGACCTGAGCACAGGGTTTTGTTCTTGGATAAAGTTCTATTCTGACACCTTCTGTGACAATCTAGTGTATGACGTAGCTTTTCAATTGTCCTCAAATAAAAGGGAAATAATGGAAGTATACACAGAGATTCTTAATTCACTAAAAAGCGACCGCAACAGACATAAATGTCTGTATTTCCACAGAAAGCACAAATTCTCCAAAGTCAGGACAGTGAAGGCAACCTCTCAGTCTTACTGATAACCTGTTACTCTTCCAAGCAACCCCACTGGGTTTAGAGGGGTTGATGTCTCGTATGATCAACCGGCCAGCAGAAGATGTAATGGTTTAATCATTTGGATTAAATTTCTTCAGGTCTGACTTAGCTTAATTCGTTTCGCTTGATTTAACAGATAAGGCCCAGCACCATTATTCTTTTTGCAGTTCTCCATGGCAACATTTTAGAGAGATATTTGAGGGCTCATTTTTGCACATACTGAAAAGCACTGTAACGTGAAAATTACCTGCAGGTGAGTAACTAAGTTGTGCTTTTCTATCCACAGTTTAATTTCAGGTACAAAATCAACAAGAGAGGTGTTAAGATGCATTTAAAGCCCTTTGAGTGCTTGAGGGTTAGCACAGCATCCCCAAGGCTTCATGCACTCGCATCAGATAGCAGGCAAATCTCACACAACACTCGAGCTGAATAGTTTGACCCACAGTTAGGTGAACTTCAACACGTCTGCTAATGTCTGATTCACATTTTAACTACTTTGATGAATAAAATCAAAGAATCATAGAATCCTAAGGTTGGAAGTGACCTCTGAGATCATTGAGTCCAACCGTGCCCCAAAAGAAACACGAAAAATTCTACCAAATGGTAAAGTCAAAGCAAAGTACCTTCATTGCCCTCACGAAGGCAGAGGTAACACGAGCCACTTGTAATTAACCACAGACCTACCCGGAAAGATCAACAACGAACGTATGAGGCTGCCAGGGCATGGAAGTGGGAAAGTGCAAATACAAACAGTCAATTCTCTCAGCAACAACTCTCAACCCGACAACATCACTGATCACCCAGCCTCAGCAAGAACAACCATCATACAGAACGGATCCCAGGATCACTTCTTCCCAAAACTGAAATTTGTGTGCCAAGACCACCAACATCACAGGACCACCCAAGGCCAGCTTTTGCCAGCCAGAACCATACGGCTCCCACTTGGCTCATGAAATAAGGCAATGTTAATGCCTGGTAAAGACTGTTTGGAGAATTGTTAAAAGGAGGTTCTGAACACATTCCAGTCACTGAGTGTTGATTCTGGCAGGAGCAAATTAGGCATTCCCGGTCCCACACTGAGCCGCTGCGCTGCAGTCTGGGGCTCCCTCCAGATGGTTACAGATGCCTCGGAATGGGGACCAGCTGGTTAATGTTTTCTTGCCTTGGTTACATGCAGATAAAACCATTTGCACCATGGTTACTTTTGACAAAATGTGGTTTTGCTTAATTCACTGTAGGCTCAATAAAGGGCAGGTTTTTAGCTGGAAACAAAAGGGTTATTCTAGCAGGAATGGAAATGTTTTGCAGGTTTGCCTGTGATTTGAAATCCTTGATGCAATCTTGACTGAACTCTTTTAAGACAGACGTAAATGCCCCAAGTAGTGCTGTCACATTAAATGTATTGGTTGTCTTGTTCACTTTTTAGTTGCATTTTACCGTAACACGCACTGACTGGCCATGAGCTTTGATTTCAAGACTTCTGGAGAGACTCCAAGCTAGAAGGGCATTAGTCACCATCTGAATTTTGTCTTCGTCAACTTTGTATGGTATTTCTAAATGTTAACCTTGAAAAACAGATTCTTCCAGTCCTAATTCTTCTAAGAAAGATATTTCCTTCTTTAATTTTTGTAATTATTGGTAATTAAAAGGGAAGAAGAAGCAATATGAACGAGAAATATTCTTGCTCCCCCACTACCCAGGGTTATATCGGAACAGAAGTTCACCTGGCTGAAACAACACTGATTAGAGTAGAAATTGGCACTCACTCAGGAAGTTTTGATGACAGACCTCATCCTCAGAATACAGTTCACTCTTATCTTCTTTGTAAAGAAAATGTATCTTCCACTGAAGAAGACCTTTCAGTTTTTCCTTCTGTTGTGCAAAGAAGTCAGTTTTGGCTGACCTGCCATTTCCCACTGTTTCAAAACTCCCTTTAAGTAAGATTCCTCCATCCTAGAATTTAGAAGTACAGGAGCTTTTCTGTATGGATTAAATGGGGTAACTCAATTCATCTGACCAGATTCAAATTTCAGCTGATGACTGATCAGTTAGATTTTCTCTCTTAATTCATACTTTTTCATAGTATTACTATTAAGAAATTATTAATTTCTAAATACATTATATAAAATGTTAAATATTAATATTTTCCTTGCTTATCCACAAACAGATCAGATCTCTCATGCCCTAAAGTATTTCTTATTTCACTTTTACAATGAGGTCAATATACAGAGCATCAGGAGTGTAGATATTTAGTCAGGGTCAGATTTATCCTTGGTGAATCTGGATTTGCACATTTGAACCTTGAGACTTAGAAAAACAGGCGTGGTGTGAGTATGAAGAATAGGTGGCACAGTAACAAACATTTCTTTTCAAGAGAAAGAAATTGTTTCTTGTGAAGTGTTAGCATTAACAGCAATATAAAAATAACGGCAGATTCCCTTACCTGTGTTAGGCAACGTGCTTTACTGGTACCTTAAACATGGAAGTGCAATATAAATGGTGTACTTTTTCCACTAATTGCCTTCTCTGCCATAAAAAGAGTCTCTCACTGCTAAAGCAAATTGACTCCATGTGCCAACAGTCCTCCAAAATTAGTGAATCTGCCAGTAGATGTGCTGCCCCTTTACAGAAACCAGTATCACTTTCTGCGCTGGGAATAAGTCTGATGGGGTGACTCAAAACCATCTTACACAGCACCCAAGCAATTATTACTGGAACACTAACTCATTTTATACAAAACTATATTTATCCTTAGTTTGAAACGACACTGCTTCAAATTATCCGAGTGACTCTATGGAGGACCAGAACACAGTACAAACCTACTGTCTAGAGAACTTCCCTGTTACAGCATCAAATTCCTACCCCAACAAAACATTACCATGCAGGGAGGCACTGTGCCTGTTAGCAGACTGCTGTACCGTGCAAGGCCACAACTGGTCAAGCTGTATTCTAAGATGATGCCCCAATGTCTTCATTTAAGCCTTTTCCCAAAAGGATGCGCCCAGCTCTCTACAGCTGCCTGAAAGGAGGCTGTAGTCAGGCAGGGGTTGGTCTCTACTCTCAGGTGACCAGCTACAGAACGAGAGGACACAGTCTCAAGCTTCACCAGGGGAGGTTTAGGCTCAACATTAGGAAGAAGTTCTTCACTGAGAGGGTGATTGTTCATTGGAATGCGTTGCCTGGGGAGGTGGTGGAGTCACCGTCCCTGGAGGTGTTTGAGAGACTGGATGAGGCACTTAGTGCCATGGTGTAGTTGACAAGTAGGAGTAGGTGTAGATGTTGGGTCATAGGTTGGACTCGATGATCTCAAAGGTCTTTTCCAACCTTACAATACTGTGATACTGGGATACTTTGCCCCATAATTTGCTGTAGTACCCTGTATTTCTTCGGCAGGGGTATAATCAGCAAACAGCCACAGGACTGGTGCCCAAGCTTTTCGCTGCCACATAGCAACATTCACTGCTCACAAACAAATCAAAATAATCATTGTCATTATAAACATGCGTCTTCAAACAGCTGGAACAAGTTTCCCAGTGGTGGAAAACTCTGCCTCCTTCAGCACCCCAGTGGACACAGATAGTAGTCAGAAACCTAACAAGTTACGAAGAAAGGATTCACTGGGTGATGGTCAATGGCCAGGACTGCGATTTTTTATAGTTTTTTGATACATTTGGGATTGAAAATCCATGAACCTTAAGCTTTTCAAATGTCACGGTCTTGATTAATTCATCCTTCTCCTCTCAGTATGTCAGTTTTAAGCTATTCACAGGGCTCTTCCCTTCCTTTTATCTCTCCTGAGAGAGGTCCACTGTTTCACAGAGAGAAATGTGGGAGGTAATTTACTCATGTGTTATTAAAACCTCTCTGCTTGTAGATGGACACATGCTCATATGTTGCCACGTTAACAGGAGTTACATGAAACATGGTCTCATTACTCATGAGAAGCTCCTGGAATAAAGAGATTGCTTCAGCTGCACAATACTGATATTTTGTGGTTGCTGCACATCCCGTCCGCATTGCTTTCGGTCCCATTGTGAAGCTCAGAGAGAAATAAAAGAGAAACTAGCGCCTTGTTTAACTTTCAGTTTGATGCCAATATCCTTCTCTTTGCAAGACAGAATAATCAAGGACTGAAAGTAAATTAATTCTCTATTCAAACACTCCTATCAGAAATTATGTATGGCAGAGTTCCCTAAAATCACCAGCATATGGAGAATTTCTTCAAAGATTTACAGCTCCCCAGGCTCTCTCAGATAAAGACAACATATTTAGAGAAAGGAACAGCAAGTGAGGGTTAGAGGGACTAAGAGCATCACGCTGCCCTAATAGAATGCACATCATCCAAGCGATGGCATCTTTAATCTGTTGGAGCCAACCCCTCCCTTCACAGTGTCTGACAAGTGCCTCCCCCCTGCTCACCTCGGGTATTTAATTACTTATAAACGAAGAGCAATAAATGAATTGAATTATGCAAAGTAGTACCCTCTCAGGAAGGAGATAATGGCACAGCCACAAGAATTTCTCCCAGTAAGTCACTTACATCTCTAGATTTGCCCAGAGTCATCAAACAACAGCCCTGGAAGGGATCGAGGTTGCACATGTCGTTCCTGACAGATGTTCGTCCAATCTGTTCCTAAAGAGCCCACAATTACAGGAACTTCACAACCTCTCCAAGCAGCCTATCCCAGTGCTTTAGTGCCCTTGCCCTCGGAGAGGTTTTCCTACTGCCACATTTAAATTTCTCCTATGTTGACCCAAGCAGGTTACAGCTTGTCCCAACCATCACAAACACAGAGCAACTCCTCCTCCTCTTTGAACCGGTCTTTTATGAACCTGACGGCTGTCACCAGGTCTCTCTTCAGCCGTTTCTCCTGTCACTACCTAACCCCAGGGCTTTCAAGTTTTTACTCATGGAAAAATAAAAAAAAAAGGCAGAACTCCCCCAGCCTTTATCAGAAGAGGACGTTGAGCTCTGCCCTGTCCATCCAAAACTCTCTTGAAAATTCATTGATTAAAACTGGCCGCAGTATCCCACACTGAGCAGAGCAGAGCCCACTCCTGCCCGACCCTGACACTGGATGTTTGTCTTTCTCACAATTGCCTATTTTCAGTTCATTTTTGGTGTCTTATAACAAAAAATACTTTTCTGAAGAATTTAATTCTACTTCTTTCCCAGCCCAGTTGCTCAGCAAAGTTTTGCTGGTTGAGCGTGCTTTGCAGTTATCGCCTGCTGAAATGGACTCGGGGTTTTCAGATATTTCTTTAATTTGTCACACAAATGTGACCTCTTCTTCCAGTACACTTGCAGTCCTTCCCAGCTGTAAGCCTGCTGCAAAGTTACCAAGGAAACTTTAAATTTTTTTAAATCAAGCCATGAGACCTCTGTTCCCAATCCGGTTCACAAGGGTTTGTTTTGCAAGTAAGGAATGGTTTAAATGGTTTAACGCAACTTATTTTTGACCAGCTTACGTTGTCAGCTGTTCATCTGCCAATTATTTTAGTAAATGTTACAAACACTTTGTTATGGGCAACTTTTTTTCCCCCTCTAGAACTCTTGTTAATTTGACTGGACTCAAATTCCCAAGCTACTCTGGGGAAAGAAAATACTTCTTCTCCTTCTCGAGTATTCTTCAGGCTTATTGTAATTATCTGCAGACAGCTTTCATTCTCCATTGAGTAGCAGACCAATCCCCCCTTTGATCTTCCTCATTCTATTAAAGGTTCTTACAGAATTATTTCTGTTTATCTTTGACGTCTCATTTTGTGCCTCAGCCTTTCTGGTTTTATCCCTGAGTGTTTGCACTGTTCTTTCAGATTTATTCTTAGAAATCTGACCTCTTCTTTTTTTCCTACGTGCTTCTGTCTGGTGTTAAATTTACAGAAAAACCCTTCATCATCTACCCAGCTTGGCACCTACTGAATTTCCTGTTCTTGCATTTGAACACTCTGAATTGTGCCCTTAGCCTACTCTGAGGAACAGACAACTTTATTTTATCTTCCCTCAGCCTTACCTCTTGGAAGATCTGGTTTACAACGTTTCATTTTATTGACACGTCTTCTTGAAACCCATTACTTTTATCATGATCTCTTCCACCTTCCCCTTCTGATATAGAAGCATTGAGGCAACTTTAAAAAAAGAACAGAGATCATACAGTAAGTATAACACTCCCCCATCATTTAATGGTAGGGAAGTTGAATATATAGAGGAACAAAATGTGGCACTTCAGATGGCAAGTAGGAAGAAGCAGTAGTTCAGAGGAGAAGCTTTAAGAGAAATGGGAATCTACCAGTATGTTCTCGTGCCGTGTCAAAGCAACCCATAGCTTTGGAGAGCCTTAGAGATTGTTTCCATCCTAAAGAGTGAGGAACTTTCCAATCCTCGATTCAGTGAGCCAAGCTCTCCCAATCATGAAGCTCTTCTGCTTACCCTAAAAAGTCTAAGTAATAATCTCAATAGTGCAGCCAATACAGAAAACACGAGCGTGACATCTCTCCTTGAGTGGTGGCACCATGCTCCAAATTATCCTCTGTACCCATTTGCATAGACAACTTCCATTTTCTTCTGTGGACAAGGCAAAACCTTGAACTTCTTAAGACACATTTATGCAATAAAGCACTTCCCTGCACCCCCTCGCAGGAGGGGAGCTCACCTGGATCCTTTCTGAGCTGCCACTGACAAGTAGGCACACAAGGTTTTACACAGCTGCTTAGCGACACAGCTTCCACCGGTGGTCATTTAACCTCAAATGGAGTAACTTCTAGGAAACGTGGCAATCAGTCCAAATAAGCCTTTGACTTGCAAGCATTTATCCAACACCTAGAAACAGACATTTGAACAACTGTTTTTTGGAAAAGGATCCCCTAATGCTTAAAACAACCCAGCAAGACCTGGAAATCAGCACCGAGACCAACCTCTTCTCCTGTACTACTTACTCCACAGCAGCCTTCCATTCCTGGGCACGCTGCCCCCTCTCCATGGGTGGAGGCCCATAGCGGTTCATCATCTTCACAAGTGAGTGGGATGTGCAAGCTGCCTGGCAGCTAAGCAGCTCCTTCTTGTGGTTTCTCTCCTAGAAAAACAAAGCCCAGACATATGACAACCCTCTGGCTATTCTGCGTGTTGCCCTCGGCCTGTGAGCAGGACCCGCTTTGCTTGCATCTCTTGGGCTCAGCTCCTGATGCTGCTGAGGGACAACCAAGATCCACCTTGGCTGGTAGGGAAGGGACATGCATTTTGGAGGAAGTCCAGGGTGCAGGCACGGCATGCGACAGCTGGTGCCCCTGGAGATGGTGCCTGCAGCACCCAACATACTCCAACAATGCACTGCACACACCTGGAGATATTTCTTTGAGTGTCTTCATCAGCACAGGGGATGAACGCCTGCTTCAGGCCCTCCCTCTGTAGCACAGGCTTTGAGAAAAAGAGGAAAACAGGGACAGGAGTTGGATACCTGTGAAATAATAAAAGGAACCATAGAATCATATAATCATCTGGTTGGAAAAGACCTCTAAGATCATCAAGTCAAACCATACCTGTCCAATACTAAACCCTGTCCCTCAGAAACTCATCAACCCATCTCGNGCCCCTCCCCAGCCTCGTTCCCTTCTCTGGACGCGCTCCAGCCCCTCAATGTCCTTCTTGGAATGAGGGGCCCAAACTGACCCCAGCACTCGAGGTGTGACCTCACCAGCGCTGAGCACAGGGGCACCATCCCCTCCCTGCTCCTGCTGCCCATGCTGGGGCTGACACAGGCCAAGATGCCATTGGCCCTGTTGGCCACCTGGGCCACCACTGGCTCATGTTCAGCCGCTGCCAATCAACACCCCCAGGGCCTTCTGTGCCAGGCAGTCAAACTGGAAGAGCTGAACAGCACTAGCCTTTGTTGTCAATATGCCTGAGAACAAATAAAGAGAAAATATCTGGTTTCGTTGGCTTTTTCATGCAGTTACACATTTCACCCTCTGGCCCGTGGTCGTACAGGCAACAGCTGCCCTTTTGGCTGGACACGTGAACCCCAAAACAGGGTGGGCACACCAGTGGCACACTGGGCAGGAGTCCAGGGGCTGATCTCAGTCCCCAGCCTTCTGCAGGGCTTGGAAGCAGCCTCTGTGGGAAAGTGCCCGGGGTTTTCCTCTCCTTTCAGGGCGATTACGAGCAAGAGCCGCTCTCGAAATGCATCTCTCTCAACATTTGAAGAGGCAGCAGAATACCCCCAGCGGAAAATCCCTGCGTCCGAAAGATCCTGTGCCTGGAAGTTGGCCAGGGCTTGCTGGCCTGTGGACCAGATTGTGAGTCTCAGCTCTGCAGCCAAGAATTCTCCCCACTGGACCAAAGAAATGCAAGTGTCTATTTCCAAGCAGCAGCAAGCAGAAACAAAGAACACGGGGTGAGAGCAGTCCCAGCAGCCCACTACGAGGGGGGGTGAGCCCATACTTGGCACCTCTAGCCCTGTTTGCTGTGTGGTCCAGCAGCACCAGTGTGCCTGTGTGTGTTTCCCAGGAAGGAGATGGTAAGAAACAGCAGATGTTAAGAGGAAATAAACCCAGGCCCTTCCAAGGAGAGCTGCCTGCACTGACCACAGGAGAATATAAAGGGAAGAAGCGGGTGAAACCCGTATTCCTCCTCCCAGCAGTGAGTTCCACTGAACACACCAACTCTGTCCCTGCACCCACACACCAAACGGTCTTCTCTCGAGCGCAGTCCAGCTGGGGGAGAGGACGACTGCCTTTGTTCACTCATCCCTGGATAAATTACTCCTGCGAGACCTGGGTACAAATCCTGCATCAAGCTGAGAGAGCTCGAGCCACAAAGTGCCTGCAGGACGCTGGTAGATCCCTGAAAGGCAGAGTAAGCAGAAACAGCGTGGAAGCAGCTTTCCCTATCCAACTCCCTTTCCTCAACGTGCTTGTCAACAGCACAACCCCCTGCAGGGCCATTACGTCTTGGAGGCATCAGTTGCAGAGAGCCTGTTGAATGATCAGCCGCCTGTTCCCAGGGGTGACATCCAGCCCAGAAGAGGCAGGGGAGCGTCCCCCTTGCTGGGGCTGAGGTGTCGCCGCTCCCCCAAAACCTAACAAACTCCTCCTCCTCCTCCGTACCCACTCCCCTCGTTCCGAACGGGGAAGGAAGGTGCTGAAATATGAATGAGCGGATGTAGATGTCTGACTAAAATGTAGATAGATGGTTAGATGGATGGATGGATGGATGGATGGATGGATGGATGGATGGATGGATGGATGGATGGGTGGATGGATAGATAGATAGATAGATAGATAGATAGATAGATAGATAGATAGATAGATAGATAGATAGATAGATAGATGGATAGATAGATAGACAGACAGATAGACAGACAGACAGATAGATAGATAGATAGATAGATAGATAGATAGATAGATAGATAGATAGATAGATAGATAGATAGATAGATAGATAGATAGATAGATAGATAGACAGACAGATAGACAGACAGACAGATAGATAGAGGAGAAGGAGGATGAGCAGCTTTAAGGTTAGAAAAGGCCACAGGCTTACGGATGTCTCTGGTTCCACCACCTGGTAGGTGTGATTTTTTTCTGCAGTAAAGGTGGATCAAAACCAGATCCATGTCGGGATTTCGCTACTGTCCTCTATTTTCACGAGAGGTCACAACTGTTCTCCCTGGCCATCCATACTGGCCTCATCTGTCCCAGCTTTCATTTCCTATTTTCTACTACTTATTTTTCACCCACGATAGTGGTCAAAACCAGGGTAAACTACGTTGCCTTTTCTTTTTGTAACAGCATCTCCCACGGTTTATTAGGCCGGCCAGATGTAAGTTTTCATTAGTAATTAAACCAGTTCAGTCACTGCTTTAGAGGAA
The DNA here is from genome assembly GCA_013389885.1 of Geococcyx californianus. NCBI lineage: Eukaryota > Metazoa > Chordata > Aves > Cuculiformes > Neomorphidae > Geococcyx > Geococcyx californianus. The sequence goes on along the minus strand of VWPV01018516.1, from coordinate 179,171 downwards.
CAAATTGCTTGACAGGATTTGCAGTGTGCCTGTAAGCTTGAATCAGTCCCTGCATTGACTGCACTCTGCTCAGAAAACTTTTCATGCATTAAAGCTGATCACATCTTTCCCCTCCTCTGCTGAGAAAAGGAAGGATAATTTAAAAAACAGTGCTCTGAAATAAATTAATGAAACAATAATGAAATAAAATTATATTAAAGGCAGAGCCTAATGCAGAAGGGCATTAAAATTGAGTGTTCAGAGTGCCACACCATTCCCAGTGGGCTCCTAGTCTGGGTAGGCTCTAATCAATGACACGTGCCGTTCTGCAGAAGACAGCCCAAAGGCACGTCGGAGTGGATTAGAGAGACAATTTCAGCCCTATCCTGATTTTCCCCCTTTTAGGAGTTTACATCTGATCTTTAACATTATTTGAGAACAATTTTTGCGGTTTAATTAAATATAGTGACAATAAGTCAATAACTAGTCTAACATTTTCTAGTCTCCAGCCTGGAAACAGTGAAGTACTGAGTCGGTGGCAGAACCAGGAGTCTCTCTACACATCTTAAAAGCCTTTCAAGCCTGCAGTTAACTCACTTTTCCATGTGTACCAATCTGCTAAATGTCCCTATACCTGCTTATATTTTCAGATACGGCTTCTAAAGCTTGAAATAACGCGTATATGTTTTTGTTCTAAACCACAGTCCATGGTTTGATAGTTTAAATCTTCTCTTCCATTTGTCAAGCCTGCATTAATTTGCAAGGGAGGCACGATTCAAACTGAACCTTATTGATAAAACCAACTAATGGCTGGAATTTACATAGAAATAATACAGGCATCAAAAGCTATCCAGGAGTTTGAAGCATCAGAAATAATCACAGTGCATTGAATCAGATCATATGAATAATTCAAGAGCTTCGGTATCACAGTTTTGGATTCCTATAAGATCACAGTCCTTTTTTCCAGAATTGTAACCTTAAAAAAGGAAAAATAAATCACATCGAGCTTTATACATTTATTTAGCTCATTTACAAAATATTAGCCCCCCAGTGGCTCCCTGTGACTGACGAGAGTGAATGTAGGCGTGTCAGACCAAAACCTGTTTCCCATAATACATACTAAGGACAATAAAGCAGCAAAACTTCTTCTGAAAAATAAAAACAGGCTTTGGTTTTGGTTTTGTTTTTTTCCTTTAAAATATTTTTAACAATTTCCCCTAAATATTTCTGTCCTCCTGTTGCCATTAATGTGGGACAATGGCAAAGCCCTGGGTTAGACCAGGGCACCCTCTGGCTACTATAAATACCCTTTTTTCAGACCATCTCAGGCAATTCCTTCTGTGTGGGAGCTGTGCCAAATCACTTATTGCAGTGATTTTGCTCAGGGCTCTGCACCGCCTCTTGGTTGTGTGTCCCCCCAAATCCATTTGGACATCTTTCTCACCCCTGCCTTTCCACGTGCTTTATCAGGCATTTTCATCCCTGTTTTCTCAGTTGTTAGAGGGCTGCTTTAGCCCTTGTGCTGCGTGGAATGAGTGGCCCAGATTGCGGGATTCGGCTGCCCTTGGAGAGGCAGAGAGGGCCCAGGTTTCAGCCTTGTCTCTAAGTGTATTCATTAGAAGAGATACAGCAGGATCTTGTTTGAATAGACAATAGACAGGAAATTAACAGTTAAGGCTGAAACTCTAGCCCTTCATTCCTGTGATTAAAAGAAAACAGATATCATGCTGAAAGAGAAAGACAATTTCAGCTTTCGTGTAGGACTGTCCTTCAAGCTGTGCCTCACATCAGGCATCATTTCTCTGCAGAATTTAGCCATTAATCTCCTTCATTTAAAGTAAAAAGCATCCACAAGAGGTTATAAAACGCTCTGTTTTCCCAAACAGACAGATCATAATGACTCATCCTGAATCTGCCATTCTGTCTCTCCACACAGATATTAAATGGCTGAGATAAATCGTGGCTGGGGGGTTTACAGAGGCATCATGTCAGTGATAGCCTGGATTACAAACTTCCTCCTTTAGACAGCAAACACCCAATTATGAGCATCATCCTCCTTCATGTTTTGAATAGTGAAGGAGGGGTTGGCATACATAATTTTTCATCTCTCAGTAGGTGGAGGCTGATCTGGCAATGCGAGTTGCGACGGAGCACATTGATCCATAAACGAAACGCCACACTGCACAACCCATGGGGATGTTCCAGTGAGAGCAAGGAACCTGCTCTGTCTTTGCGCCTTGGCTTAGCGCAGGCGTGCATGGGGAGGCACGCAAACAGTCTGGACACGTTTGCACCCTGAGCAAATACAACGCTGGCGATAGCAACACGTTCTTCAGCGCCGCACATAGGATAATCTCGTCTGACCCTGTTTTGAGCAGGAGGTTGGACTAGAGACCTCCTGAGGCCTCTTCCAACCTGAATTATCCTGTAAAATGGAAGGAAATGGCTTATATCAGGCAGCTCAAATTATCTGGCTCTTTAATGTTCCTTGTGTCCATAGCATAGGTAAATAGAGAGTTCAGAAAAGGCAATTATACTGAGCAATAACAATTAAATGCCAATTACCTAATGAGGAAATAGAGGGTGTGCCAGACAGCTCTGTGAGTCCATGGTGTTTCCTTTTGGCCACATATAATAACAACAGAGGTCTTTGAACAGTGACCCTGGTGAATTCTCTTCTTCCAGAAGAAGCCATACGTGTCTCAAAATCCAGAGAGATGTGACACCCCAAGCCTCTTGCCACAGCAAAGCTTATCAGCTCCTTAACTCTTTTTGTTTCAGGGAAGGGTGCAAGGAGGACCCAAATCTTTATTTCTTGCTGTGTTTTTAAGCCAGACACATTACGCTGTGTACGCTGCATCCTACCCTCACCCCTGCTTGGCCAGCTCTCCGCATACTCTTACCAAGTTTGCATCACTACCAAATGGGATGAAGTGGTTGTCACATTGGGGATGGGTTTCTATTCAGAAGGACCTGGACAGGCTGGAAAACAGGCTGATGGGAACTTTGTGGAGTTCAACCCAGCAAATACCAAGTCCTGTGCCTGGGATGGGCTAACCCGACACAGCAGGAGAGCGTGGGGATTGACTGGTACCACAACTTGGGCTGTAGAGTCTCCTCCTTTGGAAATAAACATGAGATTGCTCGAGCAATCTCATTCTACTTTGGCTCTGGCTGTAAACAGAAGTCAGACTAGACACCTCCCAACTAAAATAATCCAGTGAATTCAACCCTTGACCTGCCCAAGAGCTCCAAGCATGGGAGAAGTCTCCGAACTGAAGTGTTACACAAGCTCTTCCTTCTTGGCTGATGTTAGGCTTTACAGTTCAAGCTTAAAAAATGTTCATTAGAAACTTGCTAGCAATAAAACGTGAGAGGGCTGGCTGGAAACAATAATTAAACATAAATGATTAAAAAAAGATTGATCCCACTTGCAAGTGTTTAAATATGCCAGCTGCTAAATTACAACATTGGCACAGACCTGGATGCCTGTGCCCATTTTAAACAGTGCTCGATGAGATCCATGTGGATAGGAGGCTGCCTGTGCTGGTCCTTGACCTGAGAGCAGACCAGCACGCTTGAACCCTCAACAACCAGAAGAACACTGAAGCAAACCCCCCATAACTTCATGAGGTCTTTGGGACGAGCCAAGAATGCATCAGTATGGCCTGGACCATGGGATCAGATACAAGTGAGGAAAGCCAATCCCCCTCCTTCTTCAAACAGAGCAAATTAGTGCTATGAATGATATAAGATTTACAAGCTAGCAGTCATAAAACAGTCGAATTAAAACAGCCTGGTGTGGTTAGAGGGGTCTGCAAATTGTTTTAAAGTTTCTGCTAGGGCAAAGGCATCCAAAACTTAGAAAAAAAGGGAATATAGATTAAATGGTGTTGGTAAGGGGATAGTTAGCAGGTGGGCACATCTCTACTGCTGCAGTTGTAACCTACGTGCCTCAGGCACTCGTAGGTATGGAAGTAAACCCCACAGTCAAGTCCAGCAGCATCTAAATTACCTCTCCTAGCAGCTGTCCGATCCCATCTTTTGCTCCCCTGCAGAACTCTTTGTGTCACCAAGCACTGGGCCCTTCACAGGCAGACATTCCCAAGAACAAATATAGAACGAAACTGCACGTAGGAAGAAAGCAGCCACACGCACACCTCAGCCCTGTGGTAGGAACTGCACATATGACTTGGTTGGATCCCGTACTCCATCGGCTCAATTTGCAGGCTGAATCATTCCAGCGTGAACGAGAGCACTAGAAAGGGTGCAGAACCTCGTACGAGGGGGCTCCCCTTCCAGTTGGAGCTCAAGGCACACACTGTTTAATAGCTGAGAATGTAGCATGACGCTTCCATAGACCCACGCTGCCAGATGGGAAAAAAGGAATGACAGGCAGGTAGGGCCCATCGTGGGCAATCATCTCAGGTCCCTTTCACCACCATTTCTGCTCACAGGCGCCTATCAGGCTGCGTGTCACGTGTGTCTCGTGCTTTCATTAGTCATTTCATTTGTAGGCAAGAGATCGCGTCTGTTGCTCCCTTAATTATGGAAAAGTTGTCTGTGCACACTTTAAACCCTGTTCTGCTCTTTATCAATATTGAACACGCTTCCTGCCTCCTCAGTGCTCCAGCTTGCAGCCACGCAACATTTGTTCATCGCTGCAGGCTATGTCAGGGAGACTTTGATAGAGCAGCAAGAGCGTGGCTCCTTCAAATAAACAGCGCTAGCAAAGCAACCAGAGTTTTGCAAACACTGTCAGGATGGCAGCCGACAGGAGCGGCACTGGCTCGCGGCTGGAAATGGCACATTTCAACGTGTGCAGTGAGTGCTGTGACAGCAAACACATCTCCCTCAGGGTGTGTTGCCGGTTCTCCCATCTAACCCGGCTTCTCAGCCCGTAAGTGGGCATCCAGGTGTGCATCGCAGCACTTCGGGGGCTGGGGTGCTCCTCTGCTGGTGCAACATGGGCCAACGGTGCCCTGGCAGCCAAGAGGGCAAAGGTGTCCTGGGGGGCATCAAGCACGGCATCACCAGCCAGGTGAGGGAGGGGACGGTCCCGCTCTGCTCTGCACTGGGGCGGCCCCACCTCGAGCACTGGGGGCACTTTGGGCACCACAGGATAAAACAGATCTCAAGCTGCTGGAGAGCGTCCAGAGGGGCCACAAAGCTGGGGAAGGGTCTGGAGGGGAAGGGGGTGAGGAGAGGCTGAAGGCACTGGGGCTGCTCAGCTGGAGAAGAGGAGGCTGAGAGGGCATCTCAGAGCTGTTCCTGCCTTCTCACAAGGGAGGGAGGGGAATCAGGGGCTGAGCTCCTCTGTCTGGTGCCCTGTGATGGCACTGGAGGGGATGGCAGGAAGGTGCCAGGGGAGGGTTGGGTTGGACACTGGGAAGAGGTTCTTCCCCCAGCGGGTGGGGGAGCCCTGGAACAGCTGCCCAGGGCAGCAGTGCCGGCACCCAGTGTGCCAGCACTGCAGAAGCCTTTGGCTAATACCTTCTTCAGAACTATGGGTACCACAAACAGAAACCTCAAGGGCACCGAGAGAAGCCCTGAGGACAGCTTGAGGGTGTTGGTTGATGAGAAGCTCACCATGACCTGACAATGTCTGCTCAGCATGTTGAGGGGGGTGATTCTGCCCCTCTACGCTGCTCTTGTGAGAACCCAGCTGGGGTACTGCATTCAGCCCTGGGGGTCCCAACAAAAGGGCAGGGATACGCTGGAGTGAGACCAGAGGAGGCCACAAAGACCATCAGAGGGCTGAAGCACCTCTCCTGCGAAAACAGACTGAGTTGGGGTTGTTCAGCCTGGAGAACAGCAGCCCTCCAGTCCTTAAAGGAGGCCTACAAGAAAGCTGGAGGGGGACTTTCTACAAGGACACATAGTGATAGGACAAGGGGGAATGGCTTTAAATTGAAAAGGGGGAGACTGAGATTAGATGTTAGGAAGAAATTCTTCACCTTGAAGGTGGTGAGGCCCTGGCCCAGGTTGCCCAGGGAACACTGTGGCTGCCCCATCCCTATAAATGTTCAAGGTGAGCTTGGATGGGGCTTTGAGCAACGTGATCTAGTAGGAAGTGTCCCTGTCCATGGCAGGAGGGCTGGTACTGGGTGATCTTGAAGGTCCCTTCCAACCCAAACCATTCTTTGATTCTACGTTCTTACTTCTCTCCAATTAGAAGAAGGCTTAAAAACACAAACTACCCCTCAGAGTTACCGCAGACTCTGAGAAACTTTGTATTTATACCTTGAGTCACTTCATCAAGGAAGCAAAATCAGGCCTTTGCTGGTTGCCAAATGCTGGGAAAATTGAATGCATCTCTTCTGTTATACAGGATAAGCGACACCAAATCTATCGCAGGCTACGTGGGGGCTTGACTTTCTTTTGCGTAATGATTAAAGCAAACTTACAAATCATGGTATTACACAGGTAATAATCACCTGCAGCTTTCACACTAGAGTTGACTTACTTCTGGTGGCTTTAGTGACAGTTTGTCAAGTTCTTTTAGACCCTTCTGCTCTGAGCTCTCCAGCCTGAACTAATCTTAACAAGGCTCTGAAGGTCAGCACTTTCTCAAATTGAAACTTTGCCAGAGGTGTCCTCCCACACGTAGAGAAAACCACTGCTTGCTTTTTCAAACCCCAGCGGTCACTGCTCAGTCTCATGACCAGAAATGAGGAGGAATCCAGGAATCAGAAGATCTGTAGGCCACAAAAATGCTGTCAGGTTGTGAGTGTTTTACTGCAGGAACAATACCAGTGTATAAACCAATATACAGAAGAAAAATGACACTAACCAAGACAATCCAAACAAACATCACATCCCTGGCAAGCGATGGCACTCAAAATTTAACTGAAATCATTGGGGCATGCTGCCAGGTGAACTCCAAATGTCAGAGCCTGAACATTAGTCAGAGTAAAGGTCCATCCAGAGCCCAGTGTCTTGTGACTTGCAAAAGGATGCAACTCTTGGCCAACCCCCCAGGCTTCTGGCAAACCAAGGCTTTACCAACAGCTCAGGCAGGTGGTTGTGTCTGGATCCCTGGTTTGTTGAGTTATCACCATGTCCTGACTGTCTCACAATGCATCAAAGCCATTTCTGAATCCACCTTTGGTTCTGTAACAGCCTGTGCCAAGGTTAGAGTGATCTCAGTTACACTCTGGGTAAAAGCACTTCAATCAGATCCTTCCATTGCTACCGGTTCTTGCTTTGCATATAAACAGGAATGAGTCAAGATCATCACACTCAGCTGAGCAAACCCTAACCCCAGAGAGGACTTCCTGAAGGCCCTCGTTCTTCCATAGCCATCGCCAACCCTTGCACCTTTTCCAGTTCTACTTGGTGCTCTTGAGAATGTGGCCAGGTCTGCAGGAAGCACCCAAGTGGAGAGCACAGAGCTTTATACGAGAGTGAAATGAGGATCATTTTCAGATGCATTTGCAAACACCTTCAAATCAAGTACTTGAGGCCAGAGATGAGTCTGCAGATGTAAAAAGTATGGATTTACACGGACTTACAGAATTATGACTTTAGTTCCTCCACTGCAGCTCAGTGCATAGTGCCAGGGGCCAAGAGGGAGCCAATCCTAAAGTCATCCATCTTGGAGAGCCCATGTGCTTCCCACTGCCCTTGCTCTCCATTACCTCAATTTAACACATCCAGTGCTGCACTTTGGGGAAAACAAGCTTGAATTATCTGCTGGTGGAGGGGCTGTCGTGTGCTGATGTGTTCAGAGCACGTGAATGAAACCTTGGGTCCAGCAAAGATGCACCAGCAGGGAATGTGTGCTCCTGCTTCCCTCCTGGACCTTGAAGCGAGGTCGCCTTCTGGCTTAGTTTTGAGGTTTTACAATATGACCGATCAAGTGCTTAGCTCAAAGCTCCCTCCCCACACTCCGTCTGGCTTTAGTACGAGCTAAAGCCGCAACGGGCAGCTTAAATTCATACCACTAGAGTAACACGCTCAGTTGTTCCACCAAGAGAGAAACACACATCTCAGAATTGCCTTTTGCCAAAGTCTCCCTTTTTTTGCAACAAGCCCGCTGGCTGATGAGTTGCCAAGCGTGTCCTTCACTACTCAGACCCCCTCGATCTGCCCCCCTGACACTGCAACTCCAGCCGAAAAGAGGCTCACCAAGGCACAGCAGGCGATACAGCTGTGTCCTCCTGTTCCCACCAGGCACATAGAGGGAGAAAGAGGGGGGAGTTCCACAACTCCAGAGGCTTCTGGACACCTCTTTCAGGATGACTGTGACTGCTAAATAAAAAATGACCATGTGAGAAATGAGTTGTCAGAGCCGCTTTCCACCAGACTGGGCAGGCAAGAAGGATGTTCACACCGGAACCAGCGACGGCTTCAGGTCCTTGTGCCCCTGGAGCTGGGACGGGCACTGCTGATGTTCCCGTGGGGACTACAGTGAGCTCTCTGCCAAGGGGCTGATGTGAGCACAGCAAATGCTCTGCAAGCACAAAAAGCAGGCAGAATAATCAAATTGTTTAGGAGGGTGTAAGTAACCACATGAATATGCAGGACACCTGTAAATTCTTGTCAGACTGCTTTGGCGCGCTCACGCTTGCGGATTTCTCACGCAGGAAAGGTGAGGCAGAGAACAGTGCTTAATAAACTGCAGATAAGGACTTGACTGGGAGGTGTACTGATGGAAATGTGGTGAGAGAGAATGAATGGCCACACTGAAATATCGCCCTCCTTCCCATGAGCCAACAGAAAGGAGTATTTAGCTGCTGTTGGAATCTTGTGGCTTTTGCTTCTAGCTGCAATGAGGCATCGCTTGGTGTCTCTCAGCTACGCTGAAACTGGACTAACACAATAAGAGGGCCTTTCCCACAGGCAGTTTTCAAGCTCCTGTAGAACATTGTATTGATCTGATGATAGCTAACACTTCCACGGCCATGTGAGTCAGGTAGGATCGCTTTCCTTTGGGGTTATGAAACGGCTCTCAAGTTGTTTGACTTCCAGTAAGACATTCAGCTTTCACCAGTGTCGGCGAAGATCAAAGTGGGATGATTAAACAGGAAAAAGATATCAAGTATCGTTCTGTACCAGGGTTTTAGGAGCCTAAAGTTCCAGTTATCCTCAGTTTGAAAAGGGATCTGAAGAGCCAAAACTGATTTTCATAAATGGAGCCACAAACCATCACCACGGTACCTGCAGACCGACCTTACCACTTCTACCACGGCAGCCAGGACTCTTTAACAGCATCACAGTGCCCCCAAACCCTGTGATGGCACTTCAGAAGCAGGGCCATGGAAATACAGGACATCTTGTCTCGGGTTTTTCACCAGTACTGGGACATCCAGCCATTTGCTTCATTTCCCTCTGTTTACACACAAATGCTTTTAATGACACTGCCAGAAATCAAGCAGCACTGAATCGCCCCTGACGTTCAAACACCTTTTTTTCTACATTATCCACTCAGAAAAGTGGTTGAGTAGTGATTTTCCTCTTTTTCTGGGGTACCTTGAGGTATTTTTTCCACAGGAGTGCAGCCTTCCTCTAAGAGCACTTGGAAGACGACCTTTCAGCACAAAAGTGAGTGTTGGAGCATATGGCCAATCTTTATCTTGGCATGCCAAGGAGGTCAGTGGAGGTCGCTTCCAAATCAGGTCACTGCTGCTGCACACCTGCTACCCAGCTGGAGCAGTGCTCCCTGGACACAGCACAGCTCCAGAGTGCAGGAGGGACCATCCCATACACAAGGGAACACTGTGGATTATCTACAAAACCCTAGACAACTTCCACCTCCCATTCCCAATGCACTCTCCACCTCAACACTTGTTTAATTTAATGGGTCGCACTGCAGTTTAGGTTTGGAGTTTAGTTGGATGGGAGCTTGCACCATAGGAGTCAATAGCACGAAGGGCAGGTTTTAGTGTTTCTGACTCATCATGGGAGGCCGCAGCATTTCATTACTCCTACAAATTCCACTCAGCAAAGTGGGCTGCAGTTGCAAGAAAAACTGACACCACTCTGAAATGATATATCCCTGCAGTACCAGCTCCTCAAACTGGAGGATCAGCCCCTCTAAAATGATCATCGCATGACTCATGCAAGGGTCTTCTTCAGGAAAATAATATATAGGGTGGGTGAACATACAGAGCNGCTCTTAGTGCCATGGTGTAGTTGACAAGTAGGAGTAGGTGTAGATGTTGGGTCATAGGTTGGACTCGATGATCTCAGAGGTCTTTTCCAACCTTATGATACTGGGATACTGTGATACTGTGAACACAATAAAGGCCAAAAACCCACAGCAGACACATTTTCTATAAAGCCTTGTGAACGCAAGCCAACCCTAATAGGGCACCTACCAATGTAAAACTCTTGTATTGTCTGCTGGGGCCTGACAGAGATCATGGCCTGAAGCATTACGTGCATTGAGCGAGGTCAGACACTCCTGGGGTTCTGGACATACTGATAACTTGAGAATTTATGCACATTCAGAGTGCAGCAGTTCCCTGACTCCCAAAGATGCTGTAGGATGAGTGATTGCTGTATGGTCCAGCCACCCTGGCTGCATTTCTTCAATGTAGCTGCACCTATGTCCACAAACAGCTACCTGAAGCACATGTACCCTGCACTCCTGTGTCACCTGCAGCCCTCAGACCCTTCACAGTATCACAAGGTTGGAAAAGACCTTTGAGATCATCGAGGCCAATCTGTGACCCAACACCAACCCATTATCTAAACCATGGCACTAAGCGCCTCATCCAATCTCCTCTTAAACACCTCCAGGGACAGTGACTCCTATGCCACTGTCGCAGAGACATCCCACACCTCTGCTCACTGCATTGAAGTCTTTAGGAAGGCTGTTTTGTTGGCCTCATACCATGGGTTATACGGCAGCCAGCTTAAGTCAGGCCTGGCTTCTCCCATAAATTGGAGCACACTTGGGCAACAGACAGCCTGGACCCAAGATTCTGTCCCTGTTGTCTACAGCTCCTGTGCACCAGTTCTGACCTGTACTTAAGAGAGTGCTTAGACACGGCCTCTGGTATTAATGGCCATCAGAACACTAGGGATTAGACAGACATCACAGTTTTTCCCACATAAAGACAGCTTATTTTATCAGCAATCTGCATACTAGACTTACTTCTATTAAGGGCACTAAAAACACCCATATCCCAACACCTGGAAACATCACTATCAAGCCCAGTAAAGTAAAAGATGTTTAAAACACAGGTTAAGAAGACGACACTAATTGGAGCGCGACACATGTATCAGCACTTAATGCTTACCTAGTGTGAAACACGGCATTATGCAACCCTGTACAAACTCAACTTATTGGCCAAGGCTGGCCTTTGCTCATAGACAGGTGAGCCAGTCCAAGAACAGGCTGCCAAGGCTCTATCACCTTCGTTAATATTTCTGATGTAGGGGCTTGGAGGAGACAAAGTGGAAGAGCTGCCTCGTATCCTCCAACAGGCCCAACAACGGGTTCTTCCTGCTCAGTTGAACCACCAGCAGGACCCTGCTCCAGGCCACGTCTCTGACCTCCAGGGCAGCCAATAAAGCTCTAGGCAGATCCAACCTCTTGGCAGACACGATGTAAAACAGATCCTGTTTAGGAATATCTAGACCAAGTATTCCCAACCAGTTTGTAATCACCCTTAACACACCGATTCTTCCCAGCTAGTTGGTCAACTATGCAAACAACATGGAACTCTGCAAGACATTTGCAGAGATCCTTGCAGGCCAGGCTTGCTGCAACGTTATATATCTGGCAATCACAGCCATCCGTACAGAGATCACTGCTATAATTCCACGTTTGGTTTCCAGCATTAGTGTCAACTTACTGTTCTACTGAATTAATCACATTTACCTGCCTTTGAGATGCACTTGGAGACTGGTAAAATAAGTCCTTTATGCCTAATAAATATTATGCATGACTTAAGTGGAAACTGTTTAAATAGAACTTGGTATTCCAGCAAAAAATAGAAGCAACACAGAAAGAGAGAGATTTTGAAACTGCGATCAACTGGAACTTACCGCTTAAGTAGATTTTTACCAAGTTCAGAGGATCAATTCCATAGTACTTTCTTAGGCCAAGTTAACTGCCCCACAAGCACTGGTGTGCGGTTCCAGATGGAAATAAAATTCAGGACTCCAGTAGGCAGGAAAAATGTCCAACCGTGCTTCTCAATGCCATGAAAAATCTAGAGAAAAGCCGAAGTGGATGAATGCCAAAATATTTTAAACAGGCAAACTCTTTTGTTCAGACAGCTGAGCAAGTCATTGATACTTGATTAGAGCATGGATGACAACTTGAAAAACTGTTATCAACTCACCTTGGCGTCTCTGACAACTTCATTGTGGATATTGATTTGTTTACAAGAAAAAAAGGCAAGAAAGTGTTCGGAAATTTGTCACTTTACTGAGTGTGTTTTGAGTGGATAATTGAAATACTCATTCAGTCCTCCCGCAATTTGCTACAGCCGGGGTAAAACACAGCCATGGACCGGAGAGTTGTTATCTCACTGGATATCAGCGTTTGCAGCGTAGGTGTCTGGCCCACCAGGACGCTCTTACGTACCCTTCAGGAATGAGGGGAAGGGCTCTGATGTGGCACACTTTCTCTCCATTGGTCGTCGGGGGAGTTTCGTGGTTAGGAGCTAGAGCTAGCCTAAGTGTCAGCAATTTCAGATGACAGCAGGAGTAAGCTAGGCGGGCACGAAGTGCATTCAAATCTACTAAAATGGCAAATTTTGAAATATTGTTTTCATGTCTTCGGTTGCTTCAATATTAGATGACGAAAGCAACGAGCAGCTTGGTTTATGGTCAACAGAAGGATTTGTGGATTTGAGTCATCTCTTTGTTAAAGTGTAGCCTCTCTGTCCTTCAGAAATGTCTTCTATTTTTTATATAAACTATGACAGAAGGTCAGTTTTCTTCCTGCACCTCTGTGTTGCCCGGAATAATCTCTCTCTGAAATGCTGAGGTCTTCTCTCAACTTGGTTCTATATCCATTTATGGCCCCTTGAGTTGTTCGGGTGTTGAATTGTCCTTGTCTTGCTTGACCGCTGTCCCTGGTTGAAAGAAGTCTTTCCTGGTACATGAGGGTTTCAGGACTCCCAGGGTATCCTGAACTCATCCCTCCAGCTGGGAGGAATCTGCCGATGTTGCTTGGTCCACACAAAGCGTTTGGCCAGCAGACAAGGTGGAGACATGTGAAGCACCCGAACGAAACATCGCATGAGGTTCTCCTGCAGCCGTGCTTGCGTTGCATCAAATGAAAGCACATCACCACACAGCACCAGGACTGAAAGACACCAGAAAACTGTGTAGGTCACGCCAGCTGTAAATGTGTCATACAGGAAAGAAATCCCTTAGCTTGACTTTGAAGATCTCCATCATTGAAAACTCCTCAGCTTCCTGAAGTTGCTCCAGTCACCATCACAGCGCTTCAGATTTTTCTTCTAACACCTTGCACGTTTCTCGGTGAGATGGAAGTGCAGCTACCTGAGACACTGAGGGGAAAATTTCTTTGCAGGTGCACCTCACAACTTCCCAGCAGGGCCTTCTCCTTCCCTTAAGCCCATATTGACTCCTGCAGGCTGAATCATTGGAGTGGCTGTGATTAAAAAATACTTTTTTTTAATGTAGTAATTTAAAAAATATTATACATTAATTTTTAGATTAAAAAATATTATTTTTATCTAACGAAACATTCAAGTCACTCATCCCTGTCATTGGACACTAGTGCTTTAGCCCATGGAGCAACGCATGTGGGTTTTGACCTGAATATACTGAAAAATGGTTCTTACCTTAAACAAAACAGTTGGCACACACAGGTGGGATTTCCAGATGGCAAAGGTGGTATCACCTGATCCAGAAGATGTGATCTCTGGAGGTTGCGCTCAGCAAAGTAGAGAAAGCAGTGTCTTTCATCACAGAATCACAGAATCACAAGGTTGGAAGAGACCTCTGAGGTCACCGAGTCCAACCGTGCCTGTCTCCCCACTAAATCCTGTCCCTCAGGAACTCATCCACCCGTCTGTTAAACTCCTCCAGGGATGGCAACTCCACCCCTTCCCTGGGCAGCTGTGCCAGGGCCTGAGCACCCTTTCAGGGAAGAAATGGTTCCTAAAATTTTTCCCAGGTAGCAGAGAGCTCCAGAGAGCAGTAAATTAGAGAAGTAAGGGAAAAGCAGAGGGCAGGAGGTGTCTCCGGGACTGCCCATGTCTTCTGGCATCACACATTTCGAAGTGGCACAATCCCCAGCTAACAGGGCCAACCAAGCACAAAAGCTTGAGCTGGAGGCAGCCTCCCCTGGAAGAGCTGGGATTCATATTTAAAACAAGATTTATTTTTTTATTCTGGGAGATCCAAACCACGGGGAAAGATTTTGTTTCAGTTTTACCAATGGAAACTGGAATATTATTTTTTTGCAGAAACTGCATTTTCCATCAAAGAAATTTTCACTTGAATGTTTCTGATCCACTTAAATTGGTTTTAAAATTGTTTTTAATGTCCCCTGTCAGTCTCAGGAGTAGTTTCTGGATACACTCTGTTTATTTTACTTTCTCTCCCAGAAGATATAAAATCCGATGCAGTTGGAAACTTCAGTAGTATTTTTATTGAAGGCTGAGGTTATAGAACTGCCAGAGTCTGAATTGTTTAAATAAACTGTCCGAAGCTGCAGTGAATGGATCTCCAGGGCTGCATTGAGATGTCAGGCAAGCAAGAGCTACTTGATTTTGTAATTCAAGAATTACTTTTTACTCCGCTAAACTTAATGTAGCCCAGGCAAACTCACAAAGCATTTAAGCCATGCAATAGCTTAAATATTCAATTTAATAATCTGGTTGGTTTTATAAGTGACAACTGAAAACCAGTTTTATTTATGGAAGGCATCTAACCAGGACTGCGGAAGAGCAAAACATGCTCTTCTCTTGCTCTCTTGGGAGAGTCTGCAGCTGGGAGGGTCTGAAAACTATCACACTGTGTGAAAACACATGTTCTTTCTTCTGATGTTGTTTGTACCATTCCACGTGGTTTCAAATACAAAAACATGTTTGAATAAATGTATATTTAATGTGTTAGATTTGATTCTTCCAGTTGAAAATTTGGACCATAATACTGGACTAAAGTTTGAATATTTTTAGGCAAGGCTAATAAGAACTCAGCAGGCACAACTGCAGGTCATATCTCTGTTTTCCCATCTTGGGACACAGCTTAGACCTTGTCCTCTTGCACGTGACCAAAGCTTCAGCAAGGACTTTCTGTCGTGTCAGGAGAGGCTGAAGGCACTGGGGCTGCTCAGTTGGAGAAGAGGAGGCTGAGAGGGCATCTCAGAGCTGTTCCTGCCTTCTCACAAGGGAGGGAGGGGAACCAGGGGCTGAGCTCCTCTCTCTGGTGCCCTGTGATGGCACTGGAGGGGATGGCAGGAAGATGCCAGAGGAGGGTTGGGTTGGACACTGGGAAGAGGTTCTTCCCCCAGCGGGTGGGGGAGCCCTGGAACAGCTGCCCAGGGCAGCAGTGCCAGCACCCAGTGTGCCAGCACTGCAGAAGCCTTTGGCCACTGCCCTTAGTGCCCCGGGGGGAGTGTTGGGAGGGTCCTGGGCAGGGACAGCAGCCACACTCCATGGTCCTTGTGGGTCCCTTCCAGCTTGGGTCATTCTGTGACTGCCCAGAACGGACACGTCTGAAACCCTGCTGCTCAAATTTAAGTTCAGCCTCATCGAGTGAGAGGTTCTCACCTGAAACCCTCCAGGATACCTGACCCTCAGTGGCCTGAGTCTCCTCAAACAGCATTTCATCAGTCCCACCAGTGATCAGAGTTTAATTTCTTTTTTTAAAACACATATGAAAAAGGAAAGAGCTAAATGATTGACTGCAGCGATCTCAGCCAGCCCACGCTCCACGCAGGAGATGCGCTGTCACGCATCAGGCTCTTTCACAGCAAGACAAGCAGGAGCAGAGCCAAGGAAGTCACCTCAGTCGCGTCCCAGGTGAGAAAGCACTTGGGGTTTGCAGCAAAAGCCCCTGGCAGTGGGTGAAGGCAGTGGGTGAACACAGTGAGCAATTTCCCCGTGCGAAACACATCCTAAAAGCAGAGCTTTGAGCTCACAACCATAAACAAGATTTCTGAATGCTTCTCATCCTTTCTTTTTCTCAAATCCTGCCAGAGAGGTACGAAAAGCTCAGGTTTCAGAGCACCAGAGCTGGTGACTCACAGCAGAAACGAGCAGCAACAACAGCCTGCGCCTCCTGCTGTGACCCCGTGCAGAGGCCCAGCACTGGAGAAACCACAGCCTTGATGGGGTGATGAGAAGTCCAACCCTGCTGCTGTCTCACCACAGCATGAAGGTGGAAGGAAGCTTTTCTCCTTGTTTTGCAGTGCCTCAGCACCTCAGAAATCCATGTGGCAGCGGGGGGTGTGCAGAGGATCACACGCAGAGCTGCTGCTGGAGCAAAGTCGCAGCGTTTTACCCCGGCAATGAACTTTTTATCTCATTTCCATTTTCATTGAAACATCAATTTGCATTTATTAAAAAGCCCTTACCCTCCTCTTCAGGAAAAAAAACCCCC
Organism: Geococcyx californianus; assembly: GCA_013389885.1. Taxonomy (NCBI): domain Eukaryota; kingdom Metazoa; phylum Chordata; class Aves; order Cuculiformes; family Neomorphidae; genus Geococcyx; species Geococcyx californianus. Next base: position 162,650 of record VWPV01018516.1, on the reverse strand, counting down.
ACAACCATCCCGATCTACAGAAAGAGATTGGTTTATATGAAATCCTATTAGTTTAGCTGATTGCTTCCAAAACATTTCCGAGAAAGCCTTCCATTACCATGCAAATGGTGCCGGGCCTTTTTACAGGCGAACAGCTACACAGCCTGATGACTCGGGCAAACATTCATCCAGACAGCTGCCTCTGCGAGCAGGGACGCGAGCCTGCCGCACGTCCTTTAAGGAAAGAGCAAGACATAGCTGCTCTCCTCCGCGAGGGCAAGGGCTAAAGCTGCCGCAGCCCCCTCACCGCAGCCCCCCAAGCACGCAGGGAGCCCACGTGTCAGGAGCCTGTGGGTCTGTGGGGAAGGAGGAGGGAGACAGACGATGGGAGAGTCTGAGAGAGCAGAACACACGGACACGTGGGGGGATGACGTGCTGGAGAAGAGGGAGCGTGCCCACCACCTTGGCCAAGAGCTGCATTCCTCCTCGGTGTCATCATTTTCTCCTCCTCGCTGGAACAACCACGAGATCCCACAAGCTTTTGCCGAGCGATGGAGCCAAGAGAGCTAACAACGCTGTGATTTTATAGACTTCTGTGTCAAAGCCTCCTCGAGCTGTTTGCACCGGGTCCATCCCTGAGGCGCAGCTCTTTGGGGCAACCTGGGTGGTGTGAAAACACCCAGGAGTGAGGAGCCCATCCTAGTGGCCGGGTGCTGTGGTGGCAGGAGGTTCTCTGGGCTCGTGAACGCAAAGCTCGCTGCTGAAGGTCTTGCAAAGGCTGCAAAGACTTTGCCAAGTCAGGGCTTTTGAGTCACTGGATAAATGTGGTGCCCTGCAGCCCTGGGGGTGCTGCCTGCCCCTTTCCTGCAAACACACCGTGTTCCTCAGCTCCTCCCCGGAGGTGCCTTTGTGAAGCAAGGCAAGCATCCAGATCCAAAACATCGTCATAAATTTGGTGAAGATCCCAAATCTGGGAAAAGAGCCTGCACAGACCTTGTGTTTTTTACTGTAACAACAACCATCTCAGCCACCTCCCAGAACACAAACATCTGATTAATGGCAGCAGCAGGATGCAACGGGACGCGGTGACAACCTCTGTAACTACTGTAACGCAGAAAGCCACAACCAACCTCTTCGGCCTTGCAGAAAAAGAAAGAGGTGGGGGAGGAAATCAGTGACGACTGGAGATGCAGCATGAGAGGGTGGTAAAAATTCAAACATTTAGCAGCTATTCCACATAACCTTGAGACGTAACTCTCTGTTCTAATAAGGCAAAATGGAAAAAAATCTAGAACTGCTGTAGCACCAAGGAGGTATCATCAGCAATTGCCAAAATAAAGTAAAACATCAGATCCCTGGGACTTTTCCTCACAGCAGCAAGGGAAGGGAACATGCAAGTCCCGTGTCTCAGCTTCCCTGCAAGCAGGTGGTGGTCTCACACCACTGCCTGCAGGCCAGCCAGCTGAATTATTGCATCTGGGTGTGACCAGCACCAGTAACCAATGGCCCTTCACTCCCAGCATCTTTTAGGAGAATCGTGGAATCCAGACATGGGGATGGCGAGGGGCTTTTCCATCTCACGCATTTCAACAACCAGTAACGCACCAGTGACACGGCACTGGCTGGGCTCTTAATGAAAGGCACCCAACACGCAGTGCGGGTGTGTGTGTTAAAACAGGCACCCACTCAGCAGCTTTGTCCACAATCCAGTACTTTTTTCCCAAAGATACCTCTTTCCTCAATTTGTACTTTTCCAGAGACCTAACACAGCACTGGGGAGGTCAAAAGGGCACCAGAGACGAGCAGGAGCCCTCTTGCTTTATGGGTTGAAGTGACCAAAGCACAGAGGGACAATCCAACAAGAGTCCTAATCACATCTCGCCTTCATCCCAACCTGCAGAGGAAGCTGGAGCGATGGATGTGTCAAGGGACAGCCCTCCGACGTGGTGCACTCACGGGCTGTGTCTGCCCTGTGTTTACACTGCACGAGGTACTGAATCGGTCCAGCACAGCACCGCCAACGCCCGCAACTTCCCTGTTGCTCTTGGCCAAGTCTATCCCGGCAGGAAGCACAGGTCAATACCCAATGTCCTAACAACTGCCCTAAGCTTCCTGAAAGTGCAGGAGCTGACACTGAAGGTCAGCAGATGCAGCAGGGATTACCAAACCCACCAGTTTCCTTTGCCTGCCTGCTCCCAGCCTGGCTTGTTCCGCAGCTGGAGGTGTGAACAAGGAGCAGCAGTCAGGCAGCAAACAAACAAGAAAAAAACCCACACCTTTCTCCTTCCCTGCATTTCAGACCCTGCCTGCAATTTTCCAGCCGCAGCTCTTCCCTGGTGCCATGGGAGAAGTAGAAGGGAGCTAAAGAGAAAAACAAAACAGCCTTTCTGAAGATATCAGGCCAGTTGCACTCTGGGAGGAAAAACCCTTGCTGGTTCGAGCCCCCTTCCCATCTGCTCCATGGAGGTGACCGGCCAAGGCAGCGGAGCGTGAGATTTGATTATGATTATTGTCTTAACGCAGAGCTGAAATTGTTCCGAGCATGCGGAGCTTCTGGGAATAGGCAAGCATCCAAAATCATCTTTGGATTGCAAACTCTGTGTCGAAGAGATGGCATAAACCGACAGACATCCCAAACCCCTCTGGAGTCAGCTTCCCATCGAGCAGGGCTGTCCCTGTCAGTCTGCAATTTCACCTCCAGACAGCTCCCGCTTTCGTTCTGGCCTTGGCAGACAAATTGTTTCTCAGCAAGGAAAAAAATACGCGTATCGAGGGACCATAAACCAGCTCAGCCCAATTTAAGCAAACCCAGTGGCTGCCAGGCTCTGCTTTTCTCCACCGTCAATCCCGACCTAGTGCCGGTCGTGCAAAACCAGTGACATTGTGGATGGCAGCAACACAAACAGGACCAGCCCCCAAATCCCAAAGGTGTTTGGATGCCTGAGTGGCAGTTCGACATCTAAATACCTGTGTGCAGTGACACACGGTCCGTGGGCTTTCCTTACGAAGAAACCATCTCTATTACCACGTCTGTTCTTGAGAACTCCTGCACAGCTCTTGGCTTCGAGCAACACCTGTAGCTCAGGTTGTGAGAAGCCAGATGGGGGGGGCACACCACCTTCTCCAGCCACTCCTTTTTCTCTTTAGCTCTAGAAATCGGAAGCATTTACTACTCCCCTGCTTCTCATTAAATAAGCCTGCCTTCCTGGAGGCCGTGCAGCGCTTTCAGTAGTCAGCAGCACACAGTAAATTAGAAAAAACGGCTTTGCTGGCTGGAACGGACCATGCTGTACATCCTTGGAAATACATTTACAGTGGTCCACGTCACGAGCGGATGCTTTTTGTCTGTGAGGTGGTTCCTGGTGGCGTAGCAGAAGTCGGTGAACACCAGGGGAATTTCACAGGATAACTGCCCAGTGTGCACAAGGCTTAGGAGTTCTGGCTGTTGGCACCGGGAAAGCAGGATTTGTCTCTCCCCTGAGCCTTACTAATGCCCTGATACTGCAAGGAATCTAAAGGGCTTATGCTATTCCAGGTGGGCAAAGCTCTGAGTAGGGTAGGAGCTCACATAAAGTTGATCCAGGAGAATTAGCATTTCTTTTAGCTTTTATATCCTGCCTAATTCGAGCTCCTCTAGGGGTGATTCCACCACAGCATCTGTACAATGAGCTATGAAATCCCCACGGCGCTGACGTGGCTACGGGCACCCTTGCAAAGGAAATCCGCTTCAGATTAACTCGAAGTTGGAATGGACAAGGGTCATCGGCAAGAAGGCTGCTCGGGTACCGCTCTGCGTTTGGGATGGAAGCGCCCTCAGCGCCTTCGTAGTAAAAGGTTTCCCTCTTCCACTGACTCCTCCTGAATCGCATTTTCTCCTGGTTTTTGGAAGAGCAAATGACAGTAAGAAGTGCAAAACCTCTGAGGCCTCTCCAGGCATGAGCCAGCCTCCCTGCTGGGCAAGGTTCTAGGAAAGGGCACTCCGGGCAACGGAAGCCGTTGCTGCCAATATTCATTTTTAATAACTTGGTCAGTGCACGGCGTTAGTGTTGGTTTTGCTGCCGTGTCAGACCCGCGAGCCCTGCCTGCCGTGGCCAGGTTCCTCTCCCCTGCCCACGCCGTGCCCGTTTGCTTAATCTCTGGTCTCCTGCACATCTCTGTTGCAATGAGCAGTCAGAGAAAGTCCTGCCCGTTGATTATAAACGCTGAGCATCTTACAGATATTTTATATCTGATCAAACACTTCACAAGCCTGTTGGGGCAAGTATGGGCCAGATTTCCTCATTTTGTAGGCATAAGAAAATATTTTTTGCTTAGTTCAATAAAACCATTTGTACTCATCTTTTCTGATTCCACTGTTGTTTTCCCTGGCTCAGCAAGATGTGTATTACAGTCTGTTTAATTGTGTGTTTGATCTTTACTACTTAACTAGATCTATTTATCATTACAATGCATCAGTACATTATAAAGCTTTCAGGAACATTTATCAACATAACAAAGCTTCCACTACAGAAGAGTCCTCCAGGGAAATAAAGCAACAACAACAAATACTTCAGTGCAATTCACTTAACAGTACAAATATTTGTAATTACAAAAATCTTTAAATGTGATTCTTCCATAAATGACACGTTTTACTTAAAATTGCTTTCATAATGTGGTGGCGTCTCCAATTTACGCAGCTGATGGTTCCCTCACATTAAAGAAAGCAAGGTCAAGTTAACTGTTTCCTTCTGGTTTCCCTGTTGCCGATGTGAAGGCAGAGCTCAAGTTCACTGACATGCTATTGAAAATTTGGCTACACCTAATAAATTGAGAACACTTGAAAAACACCAGTGCGTGATTAATAACCGCTACGAATACACTGCAGCAATGTTAGATAGCTGCAAGCCCTGTGTGAACTACGTCTACAACAATCAATTAACCATTAATTGTAATGTCTGTTAATCATTGATTAACCCTTTGTAAACAGCAAATATCTTACTTTGGTGTAAACTGGGACCACCAGGTTAGATTACACGCGTATTCATGTTTCTCGTGTCTATCAAAGAAAAATACCTGTTGTTATTGTAATTCCAGCACTTCTTTTATATATTTAACATTTTTGGAAAGTATGTCACTACCCCTTTAGCACGAGTAATTTGCCTCCCAGCACCCAGTGTGCCAGCACTGCAGAAGCCTTTGGCCAGTGCCCTCAGTGCCCCGGGGGGAGTGTTGGGAGTGTCCTGGGCAGGGACAGGAGTTGGACTCCATGGTCCTTGTGGGTCCCTTCCAACTTGGGTAATTCTAGGATTCTATGAATGGAAACTCAGCTGTGAGGGCCCCTGAAAGCTACTGAGAAAATAGAAAAATGGACCACGAGGGAAATCTGCAATCTGAGACGTCTCCAGAAGGCAAAAGCAAGGACATGTTCCACAGAGGACAAAATCTCAGAGTCAGGATAACGAACAGTGTGATCTGCCCCCAGGCTTTAGAAAATGCCAAGGGTGTCTGTGCTTCCCTTCTGGTTTCTTTAAGGAGCCCCCATACTTGTGCCTGTGAAACACTTGGAGCAGGGACCACCTCTAAATCTTCATTTACACGTTTATAAACACAACAAAGTATTTACAGAGACTGAACAGGTCCCAGGTCTTTGAGCCTTCGATGACTGAAGAAGGGAAGTATCACCTGAACTGTGATTCACAGGGCAGCCAGGACTGACACAGCTTTATCGACAGTCTCTCTGGTATTTTATCCTCTTCCTGCTTTGTGATGTGGTGGCAAATTCTGCTGCTGAAATGCTCTGGGCACGCGTAAAGCCTGAATGACCTGTAAGTAATTAAAACCGGGAGCATTTACAGACCTTTCAACAGAAGAATCTCCGTGTGCAGTATCTGAATACGCCACAACACCTTATTAAAAAACTGTATTTATGGAGGGGGCTTAAAACAGTCACAGGGGAGGCACAGCGTGATGGTTTAGTGGGGGTTTCACTGTGTAGTTTCAATGCACAAAGTGTCTGTTTTGCCACCTGGTGGCTATTGCAGAGAGATGGTCGGTGTTTTTGTGCCTTTGTCATCCCAGTGCCCATCAGCTCCCAGATCTTGGAGGAAAAGGGCAGGAGGAGACAGCAGCAACCAAAAAAAGAAGAATATATATAACAGTCACAAACGAGATCACTTGTAGTTCTTCAGTTTAGCAGAGAAATCAGTAGGAAAGCTCCTGTATCGCAGCCCGGCTGCTGCGGAGCCAGGATACGGCCCTGGCGTGGAACAGCGAGCAGCAAGGGGTTTCTGAGAAGGGAATTTGAGAAAACAACCGTCCAGCACCTGACTTCATTCCTACCGCACAGAGGGGGCTGGGACGCAACAAGCGTAGATCGTCTGTCTCACTGAGCAGAGGCTTTGGGTTGGTAGCGCAGCAACTGCCCCTCGACACCTCCACAAGCTCAGGAAACCACATTACGACATCGCTTTCTTCTCGTGTATTTTCATGCAAAGGTCAGACCACAATTTCTACCCCCCGACACATTTAACCAGGCAAAGGCTAAAGCAGGGAAATGCACCCTTCCCTCGCTGAGCAGACACCGCATTTCTGAGAGCCCAGCCCCCCGTCATGGACATATCACAAACACGGAAACATCCACCCTTTCTACCCAGGAATCCCCAAAGGGATTTCAGAAGCTGATGGAGCTGAGCCGGAACATTGGTCCATTTCCAACATTGGGAGTTTTAAACCTCATATCAATGGGTATTGGGGGTGAATTACCAGTTGCAGACTCTCAAAGTAGTTTTTCAAAGCATCATCATAGCGTTAGCATTGTGGGCACGGATTTTCAGCATGCTGTGGGCATCGGGGGACAGAGGGGAGCAGAAGCAGTACGCACAGGTACTTCCTCTGGGTGGCATTCATTTCTCCAGTGTGCAATCCCTGAGTAATGACACCACTTTGAAACCAAAAAGTTAGATTCCAAGCCACGAGACGTTTCCACCAGGCACGCTCAGACCTGCAGAGCCTGGCCCTGTTTTCCTCCACTGAAGCCTCGATGCTGAATCAGCAAAGCTGGGTTCACAAGGACCTCTTGCTCTTAAGCTTTCACTTTAGGTCACTGAAGGCAAGTAGGAGAGGGAGCCCAAATGAATCTAGGTGTAGCCACCGCCTAAAGGCCGACCAACAGCCTTTTCCAAGGAAAACCGGTGAGCTCTGCTGAGATCTGAACTCAAGGTGTCTTTATCAAATCCATCCCCAGCTTCTGGGAGCCACCGGCAGCTGCACCCACCACTGATTGCGGATGAAACCTAAAGCACCCTTGGATCACAGCAACACCTACTGCTTGCTGCAGCGGGCACAACGCACAAACAAGGTCTCTGTGGGGTAGGGCTGGGTCCCAGAGTCTGTGTTGGTGGGAAAGACATTCACTGCAATGACACAGTTTGCTTTTGAAAATTGAAGTGGGATGCATGCCACAACGCAAGCAGCGGCAGTTTAATAGTGCTCTTTCAATGGACTTCATATTTTTCTTTTCCTGTAAAATGAGATCAAGCTCAGCTATTATTCACACGATGCAAATCTGTGCCTTTATCCTTTGAATTTACAGAGGCTGAAACCCTCTAAACTGAGCTCCGAGTCACAGTGGAGATCTTTCGCCTCTTACCTGTGCTTCTTGCGATCCCGGGGCTGTACCCTGTGCTTGAAACACCCGGGCTGCAGCAGGGAGAGGAAAAAAAGAGCTGTTCCAAACAGGAATTCTTGAAACCCTCCAGTTCCAGCAATCCATCTCAAAGGACAGGCTTTCTACTTCATGTTTGGACTGGAAAGTGATGGCCTTGGAGCTAATTACAAATTGCTATAACTTAAGAGGCAAAAATAAATCTACCACCATAACCTCATAATGTGATAAACACGTCCCACGTGCGCTCGGCATCTAAAAAATGTGGGCAAGCAAAGAGCAAAATGACCAAAAACCCATAGCAAAAGGAAAGTGGAAGTCCCCTGACTCCTTTTTAATACCAAAACTAATGGTGCTGATAAGAGCAAATATGTGACTGGAAAACACCACGAGCAGATTCTCTTTCTGTTGCACTTTAAGAACAGTAAAATGCAGCACGGACTTAACTTTACACGAGGGCTTAACCAAAATCCTACTGAACAGCAACAGAGACTTAAATGGGATTTACTCTCATGCCTTTAGGTGCTGAAGAGCAAGCAGTGCCGCTCGCTCCTTTCCCGGGAAGGGGAAGTCGCTGTGAAGCCGACAGCTGTGTTGGAGGCAACTGGCTTGAGAAGTCAGCCCGTTGGTTGCACCAGGTGAAGCAGTTTGAAAACGGCTGGAGGGGTTTGGAAACACAAGTCAGAGATGTCGGCTCCTCAGGGGATTTATTTTCAGACGTTGTTCGCTGCCCTGACTCTTAGGGTTTATCCAGGGAGGATCAGCTCCGTAAGCTTTTCCCAAACTACACCAGGAGTCTGCTTTCTCAGCACAGATGACGAAATCACAGTGACATTGGCAGGTCATTGTCTACCTCTAATACATCAAATCTCACATGTAAAATGTCTCCAGTGGCACACCAAGCTAACAATTTTGCTCCTTTTTATTACTCTAAGTCTTTGCATCCCAAACCGTATTCAAAAATTTAAATGTATTTTTTTTAACTTCCTAACTTTATTTATCAAGCAGATCCAACCGGGAACTGCCGATCCTTTTCAGACAGCACACGAGAGAAGGGGAGTAGATAAAGACAGTGCAATTAAGAGATGCCTTCAATGGATTGGCACATTCAGAGAATGATCGACATCATCCCGGAAATGTCTCAAACACCTCTGACCACCCCAAGGACATGTTGGCTGCCTTGTCACAGTGTCACAACCCTTCCCCCAAAACAAACAATGCTCCTTCAAGAAAACACCCTGTCGTGACTCTGAGCAGAAACGTAAAGACAAAGTGCTGAGATTAGATTTGAAGAGCCGTAATTATTTCTGCAGTACAGAAAATGTAGGAAGGAAACTCCAGATGAGAAACTGCATAAAAAAAGACCAACTGGGTGATCCCAATCCCAAAAATGGGTATAAAATCTGGAATACCGGATACAGTTTCAGTGAGGTAGCATGCAGGGAGGTCAGCTGAGAAGAGAACTAAAAAATGACTGGTCTGTGTCTGCTGGAACTCTCAGAAGTAGAACTGACCAAAGGACATTTCTTCTAAAAAAGGGAAGAATTCTAAAAGTAACTTTCCAGGTCCCCCAAACGCTAAGAAGAAACAAGGAAGGCCAGGAGGCAGATGCTGAGGCACAAACAGCCTGATGCAAGTAACGAGATCCAGACATGGTCCATTCTGCGAGGTACAGACACACGGTGAGGGCAGGTGGTGGGATGAAAGCAAGCATCTGGACTAGGAGAGCAGCACCACCGCGTCGAGCATCTGCTCAACGTGGAGCTTTTTGCTACCAATGAGGCGATACCTGGGAGAACACAATTTGAAGACTGAGAAGAGAATTAATCAAGGTCTTTGAGCACTTGAGACTCTGCAGGAAAACTGTTTACTGAGGAAATCAGAAAGTCCATGGAAGCAAGAAGACAATAGCTGAAAGTCAGAGATCAGAAATCCCGTAATTCCATCTGCTGAAGATAACCCTGTTGGGCTATGTCATTCCTTTCCACAAAGTCCTTGTGGGTTCACAGTATTGTAAGGTTGGAAGAGACCTTTGAGATCATCGAGTCCAACCTATGGCCCAACACCTACACCTGCTACCTACACCTACTCCTACTTGTCAGTTAGACCATGGCACTAAGTGCCTCATCCAAATTCTCTTTGAACACCTCCAGGGATGGTGACTCAACAGTCTAAGGAAAGAAACTGGAAAAGAAAACAGACTAATAACAAAGTTTGGTCTTCCTGGGAGATGCGTCACCGCCCTCAGTACAAAGGCAAACCGGCCCAAACGTAACACGCTCACTAAATTGAAGTCAGCCCACATGACCTCATGTTCAACACAAAACAAGAACTGGAATTCAGAGGCAGGGAAAGCCAAATAAAACAAAGGCTAAAAATTATAGTTATGGTTACCCCCCACTTAAATAAACTGTCAAAGGAAACAGAAGAAACCCCATCACTTGACACTTTAATACAACGACTACAAATCTTCCTGAAAGATTTAGTTAAATCAAAGCACAGTATCAGGTTTAATCACAGGATCATATTTCATCTAACAACTTTACTAAGTGGTCAGACAAAATTATCAAATAATCCTCTCTGCCCTTGAAACCGACGCCTGCTTTTCTTTCTTTTTCTTTTTTTTATCTTTATTATTTCCAATTTTTTCAATTATTTCAAAAGGTAGAAGAGTGGGAGTGAAGTGAATAAAGGAAATGGTGGCAGTGCTGCCTTCTCCTTCGAGGCAGAGTAAGTGCTATCAGAGAAGCATTCACCGGGGTTAAACACGTGGAGAAGAAAAGCCTTCAGTCTGAGGCAAGAAGTGAGCTGGTAACGGCCAGACTGCAGCAGTCCCTGTAGTTTGGAAAGCCAGCCTTAATCACTGGAGGTGGAAGGCTGGACAAAAAAATAATAAGGCATTTTCTCTCAAAAACCCCATCCCAGACTGAAGGAAAAAGCCTTGAGGGTTGTTACAAAGGAAGCTGAAGTGTTTTACCCTGAATGGAAAAGGCTTCTATAGTTGTTGGTTTGACAGCAACCTCGCGTGACCTTGAAACAACGTTCTCACATTTTGAATTGTAAAAACAAAGTTATAAAAAAACCCCAAACCACCACAACAAAACCTCAAACACAAAACTAAAAGGAGGAAACCAAGCTGAGCTGCGAGGACTTCGGGTCTGACTCCCTGACTCTCCAACACAAAGCCTGTCCCGGGGCGTCCCTGCTGACAGAGATCTTTTCCCAAGCCCCATTTACGCTTCCCCGCTCACGGAACAGCATTTCTTTGCCGTTTCTCTTTCCTCCTTCAGCATTTACTTATTATTTCAAGTCATTTCCCCAGCTCAGCCTTTGCTTTAAGCTGAAAAAGCAAAGTTTCTCTCATGTCCTCTTGCACACTATGCCCTCCACACCTCCAGTCGTTTGCCATGACTTCAGCTTGGGTTTAAACTTTCAACAATCCAGAACCAAAACTACACATCAAGCATTTCAGGTTGTGCGTGGCATCTCTGAGCCAATCTGATCCTTTCCAAAAGTACTGCCAGACACACCTTTTCCCCGGCTGTCTCACAGCTGCAATCTCCACAGGAAAACACTTCCAGCTCCTTTTTCCAACAAGTTATTGGTTTGATTTGCAATTACCTGATTTGGCATTTGACAAATTGTTATCATTCCACTTCTAACAGCCCATCTGGTGCCGGCTCCAGGGCCTCCTGGGTACCGGCGATGCTTACAACCACTGAGCCAGCAGCACTTTCAGGATGGTTGGCCTTTCTTGGCCAAGATCCTTAATTCCAATACCACCACCAAAACCTCAACCGCGTTTGAGGCACATTGATGACCTCCTCTGCCACCTTTCAACACTGCCTCAGGTCATCTCCGCTGGCCGCCTTCTGCCGTTGCCTTCCCTACCTCACATTGTCCCACCAAGTGCATCACCTCTGACTGAGCTTTCTTTAGCAGATCCTTTACCAGCCAGAGGAAATCTAATCCCATTTCCACTACCCAACAAAAGCAGCCATAAAAGATAGGTTGGTCTGGCATAATGACCTTTGTTTACTATGGTACATTTTTCCAATTAATCTTTTTATTCCAAGCTTTTCACTTATTAGTTCAGCTTTTCAGACCATGACCCATCAGTCTTGTCAACTGGATTACTCTCCATCAGTCAGACCAACAGCTACATCTCAAGCACTCGCACGTCCCCACCAGAGTGGCAATGCCACTCATGCATCCGTGCAGTATTCCAGGCTCAAATCCTGGGAAAACCTGTGTCTGAACAAGTATAGCTGATAGTTCAAAAACGTGCAGCTGAGGGACAGCAAGCTTTGGCACCAAGCCCGAAAAGTGCACATCATAAATACCGGTGCCTTCAACTCTAGTTCATCAATTTATCGACTCCCTGGAAGCAGAGCTGACTCACACGAGCCACATCCAAACTAATGCAAGGGGAAAAAACCCAACACACTCGGTTTTCCTCAGGAAATTTGATTGCAAATGAGGCCATGAGCCACACTCTGCAGCCAGATGTTAAATGGTTGGTTTACATACGTTAAAGAAGCATCTCAACACATGAATTGCCAATGAAATATGAACCCAATTCAGCTGGAGGGGAGCACATGCAAGTTTTTGCAGATTTTCGTCCACAAAGCCATTCGAAGCGTCTTTGCTGGGATAGCTTGTAGCTTCAAGGATGCTTTCTACCACGACTCATGGAGGGAATAAGAATGGTTTTGCCCTGAAACACATTGCAATACATGACATTTTGGGATCTAAAGGTTCTCTGCCACAGAGACAAAATTTCTCTTTCTTTAGTGCTCCTCGGGTACAGAACCCCAATTTCCAGCCTTGCTTGATTTGCAGCCTTCCAACACTTCCCTAAGAGGAGGAGGCTGCCCTGTAGAGCTGCAGGAATGGGGGACAGCGACTTCGCGGATCCCACAAAACCCAACTCACGCTTCAGATTAACAATGCATAAATAGACAAGAGATCACTGGGGAGGTTTGTGTCCAGGTTTACCTTTGCACAGCCCAGATTTCCTCCTCGCAGCAGCTAAACTTCAGTCTTGCCTTTTTCAAACCGCATGGGGATGAGGACACTGTGCCCAGGAGCACAGGGAAGGCCAAACCAGCTTCCAGCTGAAATCCAACCTGCCTTAAAAGCACTCTGCTTGCGTAGACAGAAATGAATTCCAGATCCAATTACCTCCTGCTGCACGCGTCCACCATCACAAAAGCAAAAAACACAATGGACACTTCTCATGTTGGACTTCGGCAAAAGACGTTTATTATTATTATTATTGTTGTTGTGTTGTTGTTGTACCTCCTCTGCTCTGCCCACAGTGGTGGCATAAATGCTGTTACCATATTGTAGCTGATGATGCCGGTGTACAAATCAAAATCCATCTTAATTTCAAACTCCATTAGAAACACAGGAAAAAAGGTCAACATTTACGAAATGTAAAGGGAAAAATGGTATGGAAAGAAATTTTTTTTTTTTTATTTTTCAAGCTTCCAAGACAGTATTACAAACAGAGAGCAAAGGAAAGCTAGAAATGAAATACTTGACAGCATCTGTTTAAAAATTACAGCTAAGAAACCTAATAAAAGTTGAATAAACAGTTACTAGAAATAAAAATTTTTACACATATGATATTTGTCTGGGACTTTTATTTCTTTAAAATAATTCATACAAATGGTTACAGTCACAAACATGATCTTAACCAAAAATATTGCTAGCCTACCACATTACCAGGAAGGAATCAATGTAGGCAATGAAATGCTGCTACTTTTCAGTAGTCTAGTGCCTTTTCCGCATACCACCAATAATATATACTTTAACTGGTGACAAAAAGCACAATGCTCGTTTATACAAAACCTTTTTTTTCTCCTCAAAATCTCTTTGCAAGGTTGTCTTCATTTTGAAATAAGGGAATTCATGCCAAAATTAGGAGAAACTGTTTTTATTTTGTTTACTAAATTATTCTAAAAAATAAGACAAGCAGGTAGAAAAAACAATGCACTGTGTGGCGTAGAAAGAAAAATGGGAAAAATTCATTGTCCTGAGAAGTTTGCGAACTGCCTCATTTTTGGGCATGTTTTAAAATATAAAAGAAACGATTTTTAATCTCAAAATTGGTTTGTTGAATGCCTCCCTTATGTTTTTCCTTGTTGACAGCTAAGCAAACAAACCCTTTTTCATGTTCTAAAAACTGTACACAGACAAGTACATTCATGATATAATTAACTACTAACTTCTCTTGCTTAACAAAGAACCCATAGGACACAGAAACAGTGAATCAGTCCACTGGACAGGGACAAACTACAATTTATACGGAGGAAAAAATGTTTCCAAATCTTCTTTTTGTCTCCCACCTTTTTCTTTCATACTGTATATTGGACCAGTTTCTAAAACAATAATCGTCTCCTCCTGTAAGTTCATGATTTTGCCTTTAATCAAAATCCAGGGGTTTGTTTTGTTTGTTTTCCGCACGCTGAAGTTGCAATCTCCGATGTTGGGAATGCTGTTTTCGTAGGCTACAATTGGTCGCTTGGATGGTCTCTATCAGCTTCTGGTTTGACAGTTTGGCCGGGGGAAGGAGCATGAGGTGGGTGGGCTACAGCAGGGAGGCCGTGTGATAAAGACATAGGGTTGGGGACTATTCCTTCTACCGCCGCAGGTATGCCGGTTGAAGCCACGCTTACAACACCTGGGGGATACCTGCTGGGAGAAGACAGGGAGAACATACATTAAAACCAAGAGGTAACTGATAGGGAAAGCCCACCTTGCTTCCTTTTAGGGCTACAGAGATGCTTCTTGTTTCCTGACCAGCCAGAAAGAAAGGAAACAAAGGTTTCCTACATTGTTTCGTCAATCTCAGATTTAAGGGTGTGACAGACAGCAGAGCAAAAGCAACAACCTGGAAGTATCACTCCTCTCCAATTCTACCTCAAAAGAAGTAATTCAGGTTCCATCCACGCAAAACCCATCTCTCCTCTATGACTTTTCCTCGAGTTGACCTTTGGGGATTTTTTTTTCTCTTTCATGGAGTAATTTTTAAATTGCATTGCTGCGGTCTGAAAAAATATTTCTTTCAACTAATCTTGTACTTGTAGCTTTCTGATAGCTCCCCAAAAGACCAACTCATACCCAGAAATGATGACAAATTCAATCTTATGGCACTTGACTAACTTTTTCAGCATCAAACTTGACACCGTACTTGTTTGAAAGAGAACCAGTACTAGTTATATGGAGGACAAGTGCTTTAGGCAGAAGGCAAGACAGATAAAAACAGAAAATTTATGGATGGTTTTAAAGATTTCTTACTCTATCTGGACCAACATCAAGACCTAAATATTTTCTGAATTCAACAAAAAAAAATCACCCTCTGATTCAGCTTGAATTTATGTTGGCTATGGTATTATCAGGCTAAAAATAACATTGCAAATCTACAGAGTCAGTCCAGAAGTTGTGATGCAATTGCTGAACACTGGTATTTCACAGAGCTGTACACAAACAGCAGCTACACACAAACACTTAACAAAAACACTTTCTTTTTACCCATTTGCAAGCTATCTCATAGTGGCCACTTAGTAACGGCCCTTTGCCTCCTCGCCTCATCGTAAAGCCGCACTCTCGCTCTCCTCCTTCTCTCTCTTGCTCTACTCTCTGCCCACCCCAAGCATCCTGGCAAGCACGTTATCCATTTAAAAGTCTAAACACACAAACCTACCTCTCACTCACTGTGACATTTGTTACCCTAATATTTACTTAGAACGAAACAGGAGAAAAGGCACTGGTAGTCTTGGCAAGCTTTTTCAAATATCACATTATTCTGCTGTTGATTTTTTTCTCATCAGAGTTTAACACTGAATTCATCAAGGAATGTCACCCCATTTCAGTAGCATCTTTACTAAAATAACACATTTGTTCTGCTCATCCTGAGTTCCCTCAAACTGACAGAAAATCAGTGCAGAACTTATGCAAAAATCAGAGGAAGACAAAATGTTGCATGAAAACACATTTACTCGCCCTATTTTCTTCCTCCGCAGAAACACGACGGAAACTGCTTTTTGCACACACCGTGTCAGCAAGGTTCAGCACGGTGAGCCAACACAGCAACAACCAACACACCAAACAGTGGCCACATCAGGCTGGGCAAGATTCCTACACATCCCAACACTGACTGTCTGGGTAACCGGTACGTGAAAGATCACACCTGTAGGGCACACAACTTTGTTCCCAACTGTACACACGCTCACAGGAGCCTCCCATGCTCTCTCCTCCAGAGAGAATCCTTAGAAGTAATTTGCAGTTGCTAATGAAATTAGTTGCTTCTTTCAGTAATTTGAGTCTTAATCAAGTTTGCTTCAATTCCTGTGGAATCTGTCAGACCGAGTATTGTCTTACTTATTCCGATTTCACTTTGGAATCATTTCAGATCTCATTTTTCTGTTACTTTTGGTGCTTTGCAAAAAACACGATGAAAACTTCCATACAGAAGCCCAACACAGCAACTGCTTCCAACAAGAATATACTTTCTAACAACATATTCCCCAAGCACAAACACATTGGAATTGGAAGAAACCAAGGACAGCAACAATTCTACAACTGTGTTTCCCTCAGCAAGAAAAGTCAGAGCCTCCCTTTGTGAAAATGGACGGCACTGGCTGAGGAGCATTAACGGTGAACTTCTGAGTACACTGAGCAGGTCAAACTACACGTGAAATTCTGCTTTAACTCCAGACATTCTAGCTGTACAGAAAAACACTACTCCTTTTGGACATCAAGATATAATAGTTGGGACTCTAGCTGCCAGTACCACTCCTCAGACATGGGCTTCCTACAGAATTTTAGTAGCATCATAGAATCCTACAATTGTTTCTCCTGTCCTAAAGCTACACAGTGGCAGCAGCCAAAATACCAATAACACAGCCCTCTACAGAAACTTTATCGTGCTTGGCAACTCCTTAACCCTATTTTGCCCTTCTATTTCCTAATTTTTGTCTTGTTTTAATTTAAACAGAATTCTTCAAATAGATTTCTGAAAGAAGAACAAACAAACTCAACAGCCTCTGTACATGGGCATTCCTATCCTACATAACCTTCCCTTATGTTGCTTTTTACTACTTTTTCTATTCTTAACCAGCAATTCCATTTCCTCCAGCACTACACACAGTCACTCCCAGTCTTTCTGCTCTTGTAGCATTAAGTTGAAACATTTTCCAGGTAAAACATCCACTGAATTACATTTTTGCAAAAGCAGAAGCAGGAGATCAGTTACACCTCATCTGCTGCTTCACACTCTTCCTCCCCCCCCACCCCCCTCGACTTAATTTGCAAAGAAAAATAGAGCAACCCTCTTAATTACAACTGAAAGGCAACTTTAATTTGTATGTTAATCTCCTGTAGCTTTTAACCTACAGAAGCACCTTGAACGCACTAAGCTCTGTTCAAGAAACGGAGTCTGCTCCAAAAGAGGTGAAAAATTTAAGTACAAGCTGTTATTGTACATTACAGTAAAAACCACCAGTGAAATAAAACACCTGAACATGAAATCACTCCTGAATTACCAATATCTAACTAGTCCCATCCAAGTACTCCCTTAAGTACCTGGATATTCTCACCTTCTACCTGTCAGAAGGCAGAAAGATATGTCAACGTATCTATAAACTGTACAATCACTGTTTTGTGGCTGCTGAATTTCACTTTGCCTCTAACCTGCAAGCTCTGAGCACAGGAAATGGCAGTGGGTTATTTCACAGGCAGCTCAGTCACAAATACACAGTAATAGCACAAAAGCAGGGTACGTAACACCGCTTCACCGTGACCATCACAAATAGTTCCTTCTCAGGAATATCGTTAATCTTTACTCATGGGATAAATCCTGTTTCCTTGACCTTCTGTGTTGATAGGGCATCTTGCATTTCAAATAGTAAATTATTTTGTTTGCCACAGAATACGATGATATTCAGAAGATCTAGATTATATTCTGCTGATGAATGCTCAATGTTCTTTGCTTCTGATAACATCTGATAATTTAAGAGTTCTGTCCTACATCAAAATACAAGTGATATACCCAGAATAAAATAGCCTCATTAGTTTTAGTTCACCGAAAGACCTATTTGCATTTTTTAACATATAAATTATTATCCCAGGTCTTATCTTCTAATGCAATTACATGGCTATGATACAGTTATTAGCACATCTGAAACATCATAGTGCCCGTGAAAAGACTCCAGAAATCAGCTAGCTGAATGTAATCTTGGATTGCAAAGAGAAGACAGAAAAATTTGTTTTGAACCATCAATTCAAATTCTGTACTTAATCCAGGTAGGAATTAAGCATCAGCAAACACTGCTACTGAAACCAATTTCTTCACAAAGCCTGAGCTTCAAGTTCCGCATATTTTATACTGTATAAAATAAATGCCTTCACCCACACTCAGACACTATTCTACCGACCCTCCAAAAAGCAGCTTTTCATATTTGTTGTGTGACTCTTGAAGTCTCCCTCAGAATTCTCAAAATGTTTTATTTCGCATTTGAAAAGAATTATGAAGTCAGAATTAATTTACAGTGTATTTTCTTTATTGGAAAACCTGACTGAAACGATGTCTAAAAAAGGCATTCAGTTCTGTGCTTATTCTGCTTAAATTAAATACAAGGTCTTTACCTTGTAAATCATTAACTCCCAAAACATTCCTATTCCATTTCTAGCTGTGAAGCCTGCTTCTGCTGGACTTGTGACTCCCAAAATGACAACAACCAACTGCTTTTTATTTGGGCACACAACCCCATGACAGGGTTGGCGTTATTACCCCTCATTGAGCACCACCTGCCATTAAACCTCGGATGCATTCAGCTCTACCCCAACTACTCCAAACTGAAGTCAATGAAATCACATCCTGCCTGGAAGAGAACACACACACTTGAACTTTTCATTTAAGCAAATAAAAACGCTCTTCAGGTATTTAGGGCTAAGGGTACTTCTTCCAAAAATAAACATCTTGACATGACGTGAGATACACGCACGTGGATCAAATCAAAGTTGCTCTCCTGTGGTGCACTTAGGGCTACTGACAAGGAGGTGATGGCAGAAGGTGGTGACGCTACCCCGTCACCTCACCATCACTTTCTGAAGAGACTGTTAGAAGTCATTGGGACACAAGCTTCAGTTCACTTCTCAGCAGTGCACAGCGGGGTTCTCATTTGGGGTAACAAAAACACCCTCACCCAAACCTGTAGCTACTAAAAGAATGGGGTAGCCCTCCTGAAGAATGGCAAAGATAAGAAAGATGTATGAAGAAAGCAGGAAGATTAGGACAAAGAGGCATAAAAAAAATAATGAAAGGACTGCACTGTCCCTTCCCTCAAGGCACTGAGGGAAGCAGCTGTTGTAGTTCTCGGCCACTTTCATCCTACTTATGAGTAAATACCATACTGCAAGATAAAAAATTGCAGATGTTTTTCATAAATAAGAATTGTGTGAAGCTTGCTACTAGGAAAAATCTGCTGCTAGAACAGCTGCAAGGGATAAAAGGACAGAGAAAGTCTCTGAAGCAAATAAAGTAGATGAGGAACATACATATTAGACATAAAAAAATCACTCCTTTCTATTAATAATTAAGAGCTTGCTTTCACAGTTGATTGAGAATACACAGATCAAGTTCCTCAAGTGCTTTTGCTTAAACATTAAATGCATAATTTAGAGAACACTCCTTTAAACATAATTTCATAATCACCACAGGCTATTCCACCACATTCACTACCGAGTTATTTTTTCTCTCCTGTGTCGGGAGGCCACAAAATCATGTAACAATAGTTTATTATTGGAAGTCTTCCTGTACCCTACTGCTGTATCATCACCTTCAGCAGAAGGAACAGAAACTTCCACTGCACTCACTGGAGATGACCAGATTGTTTTACAGGTTTTTTGTACATTCCAGTACATCATTCAGATATTAATTAATAACCACACAAAATAGGTAAGAAAAGGAAACGTACTTAGGCATTGCATGACTGACTTCAACCAGCAAAACAAGATCATTCTCCTGAATGTAACAAATGCATGTAGCCCGGGCCTAATACAAACCCACTTTGCTTCTTATTAGGAATGGTTTTTATTTATTCTGGAATACTCATCCATGAATTAATTAAGAATTTCTTTCCAACCTGCAGCACGCTTACCTGTACGCAGCACCATTAAGCTCTGGATGAACAACTCCGGGATCCATGCTGGCCCAATGCGTGGCTGCGGTCAAATGATCTTTGTTAACACAGTTTTTCAGGCTGTCTGGAATACGACCTGGGATGAAGCAAGGGAGAGGAAGAAGAAATTTGAAAAACACATTTTGTGCCTTATGCTCTCACTGTACCAGTGTTAAAAACAGTTGTAAATATTTGCTAGCTTCTTTGATGTTGAAAAACATATTCAAAGATTTAATTTGTGCTTATTATTTTTATTTGTAGAGCAGAAGATGGTGGACTTTTTTGGGACAGCAGAACAACTTCACGTCTCTATCATCAGTCAGTAGTCACAGCCTGCATTCCTTCACTGTACACTTATTCCAGTTAGTTTTTCTCTCTGCACCCTGTGTTCCCCTGTGCCTTTCACACATGCATCTTTATCCCACGCTTCCTGTATCTTTCCTACATTTGTTTCACTGCAATTCAGTGTCATTCTCACCTCCCTAATGTTGGCCTCATTCTGATCTTACTACCAACCATGTGCAAACACTGAAGTGCTGACAGCTTCAATAAAAGAAAGGATTTAGATCGCTGAGAGCACAATCACACACTTCAAGAAAATACACGTCTGTCTTCCTAGGCACATGTTTGGGCTATTGCACAGTATTTAGCAAAACTAGCTCTGTCTAGCTGACTCTTATTTGGTTTTCAGTCTTAGCCTATTAATGCTTGCTTGCACATCAATCATCCCCCAAGGAGATGTCGGTTTGTGCTATCGCTCCCAGAGATATTTGGGAGCAGGTAAGTTATACAAGAACTTAATAAATACACTAGTGGAGTTCTCCTGGAGTACAACCACAAGGACCAATTCCAGCAAAGGGATGGTCAGACTCTTTAGGTCACCTCTAAGAAATAGCTCTGCAATAGGCAATTCAGATCAGGAGTTCAAGAGGTGCCTTTACTCACCATCTAGAGGAGAATCTTTTTACTTCACAAGCTATAAACAAAATTGCCCCACATCTCTAGAAAAGGCTACTGCTAATGCCTTTGGTCCAGCAGAGCAATGCGGTGGCACTGAACTGCTCTCAAGGTGACACAGATGGCACTTCGTGTCTACAGAGCATTCAGCCTATATGACCAAGGGGGAAACAGCAAAGTCCAACTAAAGACAGAACATTAGCGCTTAATGAATCATTTTCCAGTACGAAAATCCTTCCTTTTATTTTAGGCTACAAGGGACTCGAACCAAGGCCAAATGGCTCACTCTTCTTTTATTTATTAGTAGTGCATGTTCAAA
The DNA here is from genome assembly GCA_013389885.1 of Geococcyx californianus. Taxonomy (NCBI): domain Eukaryota; kingdom Metazoa; phylum Chordata; class Aves; order Cuculiformes; family Neomorphidae; genus Geococcyx; species Geococcyx californianus. The sequence goes on along the minus strand of VWPV01018516.1, from coordinate 141,565 downwards.
ACCTAACTGTTTTCTCTTATGTGAAGAGTTTACAATTGCACGGTAGTTACACAGAACAGAGACTTTGTCCTTTAAAATGCCAGACTTGTTAGCAACGCTTTAAAGACTGAAACATTCAAAATACCCTCGCGATGAAATACTGAACACTTTGTTCTGACAGAGAACGAGCTGTTGAGATATCAGTATTATGAGGAACAGCTCTAGGTGCTTTATCTCTGAACAGTACAGCCTTAAAGATACTGGAATTCCAGAGTCTTCTCTTAAACTAACTTGAATGAACTTTGGAAAACACAGAGAATCTGATGAGAGAAGAATAAAGGAAACAGAACTGCTCATGACAGGTATAAGGGGGCATCAAAGAAAACCTATGAAAGATACCTGCCACATCTGGATGACCTGCAGTCAAACACATCAAACAGGTTGTATTTACAAGCAACAACAGCAAAAGGAGGATTTTTCATATATAAGTACATTTCTGTAAGATGAAAAACGTACTTATTTTGTAGTGCCTGCCTTCTCTTTGTAATTGCAAGAAACCTCCAAAATGTTCTATTCCAGTTCCAAGAACAGACTCTGCAGGTATTTGCTAGTTTAGGTTCCAAATATGAGAACTGGAAAACATCAGCAGCTTTCAAAACTGAAGAATGGAAAAGTCCGTTAAAAAGAAATACGCAGTGAAGGAGCAAATAAGGTGACTTAGTACCTGTGATCGCCCTTCGGATCTCCCGTGCTGCTTCCTCCCGCATCTCAATTGAGGCTTGTTCACTATACCAGGCTGCGTGTGGAGTACAGATCAGGTTTGGTGCATCCTTCAGGGGGCCCTGACTAAAGCTAAACGAAGATTTAAAACAAGATCAAATGACAAAAGATACTGTGGGGGAGAGGGAAGTGGGGGGGGGGTGGTGGAATCCAGATGGGTTTGTACATACAAAGAATAACTTCTACAACAGAAAAGAACTGCATTTCTATTCCTCATTGGAATTGTTTTTAATTATTTCAGTGAATTTAATTCACAATTCACAGTATCAATAAGCAACAGTCAGCTCTCATAGACTCAAAGGGTAGAAGCTACGTACAGTAGCAACATTAGCTTCTGTCCAATGCACTTATTGCTAAGTACAGCCACTGCTACTCCAGTTCTGGTGCAGAAATGCATAAAGCAAGACCCAAATCAGGATGCCATTCCTTTTGTCCATTTCATCACAGTTTTACTTTTACTGCATCAGGCAAAGCAGTTCCATTCTCTGAAGAGTCACAATGTGACATGATGTTTAGTCAGTTAAGGAAAAAAAAAAAATCTTAGAATTATTTCCAAATACGAAGTATGTCCCTCAGCAGCCTCAACTTCGTTTGTAATAATTCAGGGGTTTTTTTTCTGTTATTTTTGACTATTTTTTCTTTCCTTTATAGAAACTCCACAGAAAGAAGGGTGTTTACAGACTGATTTTCAGGGAAAGCAATGAGTCTGTGTAAAAGTGCCATCACAGACACAGAGTAAAGGAATTGAAAATGATGGAAACTTGCTCCTCCTACTTATTTCCAGTTTTAATAATCTTGTAGTCAATTGTAACAACAGCAGAACAAATATTTTAAGACAAAAGCGTCTTTTCAGAGTTGACCATAATTCATAAACCGATACATTTCATCTGTAGTTCAATAAACATGAGAATATCTGGCAAAACTCTTTATTCAAGAGTTGCTCGCTGCGATCAGATAGACATGCAGCACTAAGCCAAAGGAAATTGTGGCTGGAATCCTGCAACTGAATCTCTGCAGATGGCATCTCCATGCAGTAAATGGGGCTTCCTATAGGTGCAATGGTCTGCTTGTGCAGATTGGAGATCTGAATTGGGAAGAATGCACGTAGCTTAGTGTCCCTGGAGCTGTTAAGACTCTGGCTTTGCACAGCACTACTGCATTGTAATGACTACATTAAGAAGTAAATGAATGCAGGGTATGCATAAGTAAAATTAAATACTTGTGATGTGGCATTGTGTCTCAATAGATATAAAAATTCTACCTAAAATGATACTATTCTATTCTTTTCAACCTTCTATTCCCATTCCAAGCTGAAACCAGAGCCTGACCTCTCTCCAGTCTTTACAACCTCCCCTCAAGTCCTGAATCTGTTCCTCCTCAGAAACTTACGTGGATTGTTCCAGTTAAAATAAACACTTCCCCCTGCCCAGACTGAACAACTGAAAAAGCCTTGTCGCATACAAGCACTAATCTACAGCAGTCTGATCTCATAACCTGAACTCAGAAGTCAGGCTTGGGACTCAAGGACTTATCAAATAGGCTCACTTCTGATCAGGAGTGCTGAGACTGTAGTAACAATGCCACTTTGGGGAGTGTTACATTTCTGGACTCCTCAGAGTCATTCAAAACTGAGGCTTTTGCTACCAGCTCTGCTGATGACAGCAGTTACTACTCCCCTGAGAAAGGGTTAAACAGAACAAAAGTAGCACTCTGACCACCTCCTTTAATGGTTTTTTTTGCAACCTGTTACATTTATGACTTTCTGCAGAGGCAATCTGGAGTGTCTTTTCCTCCATAAAACTGTCATAAAGTAGTTATTTCTCACATCAAATCTCAGCTCTTCGCCTCTGAAATAGTGTTCAGACATCAACATGAGTTGCCTCCAGAGTTGCATCGTGACAAAGGAGCAGCTCCCCCTCGAAGCCATGCCCAGGATTTGAAACCAAGGCTCTGTTATTTCTGCTAAATAAACCCATTTGATTTTTTTTTTGTAAGGAATTAAATGTTGGATGTCACTTTTTTCACTTCTGACCACATACACAAGCTCCATCTACGTTTGCATTAGTCCAGTGCTGCACAGATTCACGTTGCTTTACTAAGGAGTATTTATCTACCAAACGGGAGGGAAAACTCAGTTTACTTGTTGCTGTTGATTGTATCATGCACTAAGACTTAAAAATAAGAAAGTGAACAAAATAAAAAGAAAAGAAAAGGAAAAGCACCTGAATGGTTCTGACTCATGTACATCTAAGGCTGCCCCTCGTATCCTTCCTTCCTTCAGGGCCTGTGCAAGTGCTTTTTCGTCTACTAACCCACCTCGAGCTGTGTTGACCAGGAAAGCCCCTTGTCTCATCTAGGGAAAGTTAAAAACAAGAATGATGAAATAAAAATAAATGAAATAAAATCGTTGTGGCATTATTTTTTACTCAAAAGAAGCATCCATTACAACAAAGGCTATTCAGCTGGTTTAACCTGTAACAGTTATCTTCCCCTTCCATTGGAAAGCATCACAAAATGTGATGCTTCTAACATGAAATGCTATTTCACAGCACTTAATAACCTTTTGTTTCTTGTAAGTAGTGTCTTTTAAATAGAAGCGTTGTTTCAGATACTGTGCAGTAACATGATCAAAAGATAACAACTGTGCATATGAAAGTGACAGATCATTTTATGCCTTTTTATTTCACTGTGAAATTGCATGAGACAAACTACAGCACATTCTTAAACAAATTCATATTTTGTCATTTTCAACTCTCACACAAATAAAAGCTTACATGAATTTTTCAGAAAAATCAATGCTTTTGGATTTTCAAACACTTCTCCCTTTAACTGGAAAAACACAGATCTATGTTTTATTTATTTTTGTTACTTCAGCTTCCTCCTCCCCGTGAGACTTTTCAAATAAAAGTCCAAAGAATTCGTATATTATTAAATTAAAAGGCATGAAAATGAATTTGGTCCGAGAACGCTGTGTGCCCAGGAGAGAAGCTGTGCTGTGCATTGTGCAGATTAGCATTGTAGATGACACTGTGTGGGGAGAACTACAAGAATTTACACCATAATAGATCCACAACATGAAAACAAAGTGGCAGTTTAAATAAGAGATGGCACAGAAAAAAAAATAAAATTACTACATCCTGCTTCCAGCCACTCTAATACTTCATCCTTCACCAGATGTCTCAAACACAGCCTCTGATCTCAGAAGCATTTCTGTGCATGAAGGTACACACACGTGACGAGCAGGAACCATGGTGAAGATGAATGATAAAAAGTCTCATTTTTTACTGACTGCATCTCTCACTGTAAGAACAAAAGACCCAAACATTTTGACAAAGTCAACTGCTTGAAACCTACACAAACCAAAGTTTATGTAAATGGATCCTTGCTCTGAAAGACTGAACTGAAATGCTAAATTCACAACCAACAAGGTTTGGATCAAAGTCAGCTACAAGAATTTTTTTTATATGAGATCACAGGAAATAATAAACAATTAACATGCATATGCTGGCAGTAATGACACAAGATAGAAACCCAGCTGTATTTCCTGGCCAGCTCACGGGTTTAGTGTGGCCCTGCCTCTCTCCGTTCGCAGACTCTTGGGCTCACAAGAACCATCTATGGGTCTGTACAGCAAAACCAAGGTCTGCTCACAGAAGCAGAAAGAAGGGATAGTTATTTTCAGATTTACATAATAATCTTGGGAATTATCACAACAAAGAAATGGTGGCACAATGTTAAGCTGGTGTAATAACCACAAGATGTTCCTGATGGGAACCATCACTGCACCTCCACTCTGCCAGCTATGAGGACTAGATCAGAACTGGCCCAGGAGGACTCGCCCAAGTGGCAATCCCACTTCCTCTGCAGATGTGCCATATAGGCTCGTGGGAGCTTTTGCAGCTATCCTATTTCTGTGCTCTTGCAAACAAATAAAGTATAGCCTAGTGTATTTATATGACCATTAAGGACTTTAAAATTTTAATCAAAATGAACCCTGATAAAATCTTCTGTCCAACCTTAATAACCTTGCTTGAGTTTTCATTTTAGGACTACTTGCAAAACTCAAAAGCTAGTACTAAAACAAGTCCCAATCAAATAGAACATGGCTGCATAAATGCATTCTAGTGGGAATGAATTACGTGAGTCATGATAAACTACGAGGGTTGGATGCAGCTGGAGATGGCTCGTTACAATGGGTGGAAGTTTGAAAGAGCTTCACAGCTAGAACTGCTGATGGCTGTTGAATTCATCTAAAATAAACCTGCATAGCTGCTTTAAAAATGTATTGTGTGTAAAATGCAGCATCTTCTTGTCACATCTATGAATGTAAAGATGACCTCAGATGCTCTTAAGAGCACTCGATTACCATGGGTTCAACAAATACAAGCTTAGAACACTTCTCTGAGCACTATAAGGCCAAGAATGATGGCTTAGGCAGAATGCCGGATAATTACAGGGAAAAGCCAGTGAAAGAGAAGGCTGACACTAAATTTTCAAAGACATTTTTAAGGTTACATGATTTCGGATACTAAACAAAATTCAGGGCGAGACTTTAGTGAAATGAGATGCAGTATGCTTCTCTGTACTTGGCGTAAAGACTGATCATTATACGAGCATGCAGTACTGGACAGAAGTGGCATGCAATTCTCTCTAAAAATTTTAGGCCAAGTCTTAACATCTGTCAGCCTAATAAAGCTATTCTGCTCTTTTTGAGACCTACTCAGATCTGCTACAGTTTGCACATCAGCTGCTACAATATAAACTGCTTCATCCAAACTTTTATCTGAAGCAAGAACTAGCTTTTAACATTTTAATCCTTGCTTTAATCACAAAGGATAATAAATACCAAGATAAATGCTTGCAACACCTTTCCAGTACAGATTTTATTCCATGCATTTAATTTTAGATGGTATTGCTTTGTTCTAACCTATTGTGTTTTGTTTGTGTCTCTGATTAATGCATTAAAGCCTTCTCCAGAGCTCATCACATTTATCCACCACCACGCAAAAACTTCCTGCGATACGCTGGCCCAACTTTCAGTCAGGTGTAAAATGAGTGACCACTGCTAAGCCTCCAGACACTCCCACTGAATTCAACGTGATCCAGTTTGGGTTTAGATGTTTGCTTGCAAAGACACCTATCCATGTAATAACCATTAAATGTATCTGAGCACACAACAGAAGAGGATCTTCAGGGTGGGGTGAGAAAGCTCTGTTCTTAGAAATTTGCGTTTTTAACTTCTTAATTTTTTAGAGTTTTAAATCACAAACCTTGATTTAATGTTGGGATGCATCTGCAAAATCCCTAAACTCTCAAGTGTGTTATACTATCAATTGCATACTGCTGCCATCCTACATGATTGTGGAATACGGTTGGTAATTACTTCAGTTCTCCCAAAGTTCAGAAGTAGAAGGTGTAAACTATCTCTCAGAAGCCAAGCAATGATTTTACTGCTAAAGAGTGCTACTGACATTGTTACCAACATACAAACAATAAACCCCAGCACATTCCACTATCATGCCTTAGAGTTTCTTTCCTGTACACTATCTACATTCTTACACCTCAGCATTCTATTTCTTGCTGTTACCTACACTGAGGTTGGAGTCAGAAGCTAGACAATGAAAAAGCTCACAAACAAATTAGTAACGGAGCAGCTATTAAATCTATATTTTGAAATTGTTTTCATATTACCTAAAACTTTAGGGAGAGGTTAGTACTAATTCCAAGAAACATTATTTTTCCAAATAATGTAATGCTGTAAATGTGATCCATCCATGAAGCACTCTGCAAGCATCAAGACTGAGCACAGGGGGGAGCCATTTAGTCATAATCCTTAAACTGCATCTAGAGAACTCAAACTGAGGAGCATTGCTACCTCAAAATACACAGGTAAAGGAATTAGCTACTCAAAGACATAGAAAAAGCACTTTTATGTAAGTGCAACTTTATTAAATCGGAGCAACATTAAAAGCAGCGAATTATTTGCAAATGCAATGTTACTGAGCAAAAGAGACAATAACAAGAATAACAGATAAGCTACCAGCTGCTTCCTCATCAGTTATAAACCCGCTTGGTTTCCAAGCAGCAAAAGGGAAAGAAATTCCTTTCAAATGACAATCTGCTTGTTTACATAAATGCATGCTACACAGTGTCAGCCACCAGCCCCGCTGTGCAGGGTGGCCCCAGAGATTATTACCTGCTTTATGGTGAAGTCATTAATAAGATGATGATTGTGTTCATTCAAGTTGCAGTGCAGGGTAACACAGTCACTGTGGAACAGCAGGTCCTGCAAAGTGCTCACCCGCTGCAGTCCCAGAGCACGCTCCATGCCATCTGAGAGGTATGGGTCATAGAAAATCACACTGAAGCCAAAGGCCTTGGCACGTAGTGCTACCGCTTGCCCAACACGCCCTGGAATGAGACACACAAGCAATGAGAACAGATGTGAAGCAGCTGGTGCAAGGTAGCCTCCTCCTTTCTATTGCAAACGCTTGTATCTGACCATACTGTTTTGTACAGCAACTAGAAGGTAAAAAAGAGGCAGCTCCCATCCCACTTGCAATCACCACTGATAGACATGTTACATCTGGGCTGTTCCACACTGCTTTGGTTCAAAACAAAGCAGGAGGTTTGCACCTTTGGCAACTGGGGATCTGAGATGCCAGATGTCGTCATGTAATCTGCAATAATCTGTGTAACACAAAGGCTTGTTTGCTGGGCCTGTTTATGGTAAAACACCACTGCTCGTGAACACATCCTGCCAAGGACTTACTCTCACCCATGTCAGAGCAGCTGGCTTTAATAAAAAGCTATAAAATTAATCCTCAAAAATGGATGCAATAAAAGATAATTTGTTTAATCTGAAGCTCAACTATTCTCGACACATGCAATCTCCTTTCTGAACTACTATTTTCATTCATTTTGAATAACACCCTTCCAGCATTAAAATGCCTACAAGAACCCTGTCATCTAAGGCTCTAAAAATTTTGTATCCATCAACATAAATGATGAACGAATATACAGTCCGTCATCTGACACATAGTTAAGAGAAGTGTGGTACCACTGGGAATTCACATTGACTTTAGCTTTTCTCTACTCCACTTTCCTGATGGTCCTATTTCAGAGTTGTGACTGAGATTGCTGTTCGGCCACACCTATCAGGAGGCATTTCCCTCGGACACACTACTGGTAAAACTCAAGAAAGAAAGAGTGAGTACATCTAGTGAGCTGGGTATTTTGAAAAATGGGAACTAACACAATTTTCAGGTTAGAAAATTACATTCTATATACTCACATTAGAGTACTACAAATGTTTGATAAAGACATTTCAAAAGACACACCATAAAAAACACATCTCATTTAAAAAAAAAAAGGCAGCATGTTTCCCTTTGTAACATCACAGTTTGTTTAAAAAAAAAGTATCAAATCTACACAGGGAAATCCCTTCTCTTTCCAATTGTGCTTGAAAGGATTTCCCTCCGCATTTCAGTTTCTCTTTGAACAAACTTAAGAAGCCACACGAAGAAAGGGGTTTTGTTGATCATTTAACCTGAACATAGCAATTCTGCAGTGCTTACTGACAGATGTGCTTGGAATATTAAGCAGTACGTCAGTTTGATGGGGGCTGTCTGCTTTTCTTTGGGGGACACAAAGGTAAAATACTCTTCAAAATCTTTAATTTCAGTGCTTGCATACGTGTTCCTCATTTGCTTTTCAAGCTGCTTTTCATAAACTTGAATTAGACAATTTTCAGCACAAACACTGTATTATTGTCAAATTTTGGCATATTCACAGCTCAAGGAACCAGTCACACAACTGTAAACAATACATTTCTTTTTAAAGTAGGCATATTGCTTTTACTCCAGCTCCATTTGTTTTCACATCCACATTCTGTCACCTGTTCTTTTTTACACTCTTACAACACTAATACCTGAGGGGATTCACGACAGTGAAATCCCTTACAACAGACTCTCCAGTTAAAGCTACGTTTCCCATTCACTGCAACCAGGCTAATAAGCCAAAGCCTTCTTGAACGCGTGCAGTTTCCTTCTGAAGCACTTGGGAATCAAGTGTGCGTACTTCTAGTCAGAATTGTCTTATTACAACTTCTATTGTGCAAAACTCTCCTGGGCATAACGGGTCACTCCAAACCTACCTCAGCACATCAAGAACAACTAAAAAGCACAGAAAGAATCCCACCTTTGGGACAAACTCTATCTTAAAAACCACATACAACTGCTGTGAATAATCATGGTGCTTCCAGGAAAGGCGTATTCTAGAGTTCAAAATATTAACTTCAAGTTCTTGGCCTGTAGTGTGGGAAGAATACACAAAATGCACGTTGCATACAATTACAAAAAAGGCAGAAAGCAACACAAGCCTATTTTACAAATTAGAGATTGATATGAAGCTCTAGCAAAGCCCACACATCATTTCAGGGACATCAGAAGTGTGAAGAGAGACTCATCAAAAACACCTGGCTCTGCCATTACAATCTGGTCCATCTACACTCCCAAAGTCTCCCAGCCTGTAGGTGTGTCTGGCCTTAACCTTGCCAATGACCTGATCCAAGCATGACAGTTCAGCAGCTGCAAGGACTTCAAATCCAGCCCTTGGACAAAGAACATGCATCCTATGCTGGTATTACAAAGTGTTATATAATGCCCTTGATACCGTGGAAATTTTGATGGCCTGCCTGCAGACTCCCATGGAAGGAAAAAGTGCTTTCACTCAGCAGCTCTCTCCTGTCTATGCAACAGTAATGGAGACTGTGGGTAATTTTCCCAGCCTCATGGAGAACTCCAAAATGTGGAAGTGCCATTCTGTTACATTGCCTGCTGAGCACATTAAGACAGCTTGTAGGACTGTCTTGGGGTACATCATTTATTGCATGGTAATACCACCCAACTCTTACATCTTAATATTTTCTGATAATGCAGATGAATACTTTGGCCAGCATCTAGTCAGGAACGTAGGTCTGCTGAGAGAATCCAGTAGGCGAGGAAAGACTGGTGACATTCATTACGATGCAGAGACAAACGTATTTGGTGGAATTTCACCCCTCTTGAGTAAGGAAATGTACTGGCTATTAGTCACCAGAATTTGTAAGTGAGAAATGAAGGGGAAGGGAGTGTGACTTCACTGCTGTAAAATTATTATCACTATAGCAGAAGCAGGTCCAGCTACCTACTCAACCACGTATTTACATGCTGCTGCTCATGAATATTCTCCTTTTTTAAAAGAATCCCTAACTGTCTAGGTATAAGGTGAAGAGGTAGCTTTTTTTTTTTTTTTAAAAAAAAAGTACAGGGCTTACTACACAAGCTTGTGACGCATCACTTGAAATACAGGACAGTGGACAGAAATAAAGATTACAAGTGACACAGAAAGCTGTTTAATGATGTGACATTATTATTTATGTAAGGCTCAAAGCATCACACACTTCATAAACACTGAAAACAAAACAATGACGGATGGTATCCAACAAGCACAAGAAGGAGGCACTATGCCACTGAGTCTCTGCTTATCTTCAAGCTCAATACAAGCAGAGGATGAGATACAGGATTAATTTTAAAGGAGGACAGAGTAATAGCATTAAGCAGGATAGACCAAGTGTCAAAGCAGGAATATGTGTAAGAGGAGGTAAAGAAAAGAGAGTGGGTGATGGAAAGAAAAAGGCAAGTGAGTCACGAAACTTGGCTAGACCAGTGCATAAGGAAGTGAGCTGAAGCTTTGGAGGGAATGACAGCCATTCCCTAGCACAGAGATAGGCAAGAGCCAGGGTGTCTGTCTTTGGCAAAACAAGAGAAAAGCCCGGCAACAGATGTGAAGGAGGTCTGCAGTGAGCTGTTGCAGCAGCAAAGTGAAAAATCTAAGCAACCCACTGCTGAAGAGACCACAAGTTTAAGACAAGAACAGAGAAACACAGCTGTGGTTGAGACAGATCTCAGATGCACACTAACAAGAAAGCAGAGAAACAGAAGTAGAGAAAAGAAGGACGTGTTAAGAGACAACAAAAATAGCTTTTTTGTGTGCAAACCCTTTACTTCACTGCTGATGCTGACATGTGTAAATAATAAAAAATAAACTGAGGCAAAACTACAGATGTGGGAAGAGGCCACTAATAAAGAAACATAACCTAGGGGCAACACTCAGTTGAAGGCAGTTGTCAATACACATTTTAGTCTAAAACTAGGTGCAGGTAGCTTCTTGCAGTGACCCCTAACAGAAAAGAGCATAATTCATAGCCTAAGTGCCTGAAGTACTCTAACAAAGTCTAGCTTAGTCCTATTTCAGTATCTTCCAAGACTACATTCTTATTCTTTGATAATACACAGCTACACAGTAGTTTGTCAGAACAGGCCAGATTTAAATTTCTGTGCATATTCACATACATGCAAAAAAAAAGAATGTGAAGTTTTCAAAACTGACTTTAAAACTTGATTTTCCTTGAAATTGTGACTTTATTATAGGAAAAGAAATATGAACAAAAAAAAGGCTGAAGAAAATTACTGGTTAATAACTGACAGATGTGTACTTTTAAAATCAGATTTTACTAGTCTCTTAACATACCATGCACACAAAAGGCTGGCTTTTTAAAACTAAAATCGAAGCCTAGCGTTTTATGTAGCTTTACACACGTATTGGCAATCTGATTACCCATTTGTTTTACGCTCTTCAACCATTCACAACAAAACCAACACGACGTTCACTTAAGTAAGTCAATATTAACTTAAATTTTTTTGTATTCTCAGTCTGGAATTTGTGCAATACAAAAACTTCAATGCCAAAAGGACAAATACTGCCAGCAAGTATCCACACAGCACGAGAACCAAGGCTTAAGCTTCAAAAACTAGGTACGTATTCCCATTTTTAAAACACCATGGGTGACTGTCTATTACTTATGTACAGACGCTATGCCTGTGAGCACAATAATCATTGTGTGTTTAAATGCATAATTACACAGGTATAGATCTGAGAAAGCAATTCTATGACTAACTTCTTGAAAGTCATATTTTAAGGCAATTCTTTGCTGTGGAGATGTTTTTGCTGCCTTATGTACTCATTTAAATGAGTACCATGTAACACCAGGCTGTTTTCAGCTTCCAAAATTATGAGTTTGTGGCTTGAATTATTTGACAGCAATGTGTAACTGGAATAGTCATTTAAGTATGATGTCTTGTTGTCAAAATGGTAGTATTAATTCCTGTGGGTGAATACCTCAGGAATTACATCCACAGTCTATCAGATCTTTGATAAGACAAGCACATGACTGAATAATTCTTAAATAGAAGCTGACTCGCTTGTTTTTCTTCTTTACTTCTGTAAGAGACAGTAATTAATTCATCTCAAGCAAGCTTGTCCATCTGTTGGATGCTGAAACACATTCAGAGCCATTCAGAGAGGTAAGCAGGTGATTTTATTAGGTCTGGAAACATTTCAAGCATTCTTGCATATATTTTTCCTCTCATCTGAGCTGAAATACAAATTCAGATGCAGCTCAAGCAAATGCATGAAATAATTGCTCTGCAGGCTCTTAGTGCAGCAAGGACTTTTCAGATACGTGAACAACAATAAAAGGGAACAGAGTACAAACAGACCCACATATGACAACATACAACATAGACATGCAACAGCCGGATGAAGTAGCAGGATCCTCGTCCTGGAAAACAAAAGCGATGGCATCTCCTTCTCTTATAACCGGTGTGCCTCAAACCAGGCAACACAACAGCAAAAGGATGTACAGAAGCCCAGAGAAACTGGAGAATATCAACAAAGTTCTTTGAGGGAAGTGATGATGTCTAAGGGGAAAGCATCTGAGGGACACAAATATCAGGAGTGAAGAAGCAGTGTTGTACAGAATGTTTGATGTGAAAGGAGTGAACCAAGCATTCTGGTTTTACAGCTCAAACAGTCATCTTTTTTATATAGCAAAGAAGTTGAGGAGTATTAAAGCACCTCTCCAAGCCAACATACCTAATCCGATGATGCCTAATGTCTCCCCTCTGATCCTGGCAGCTCCAGAAGCAACTTCCCGGATCTGTTCAACGCTTTGTACTCTCGTGCCTTCCCGCAAAGCCTGGTGAAGCCAGGTGGTTCGCCTGTAAAGGTTTAGAATGTGGCACATAGTAGAATCTGCCGTTTCTTCTACTGAGGCAGCTGGCACATTACACACCGCGATCCCTGCAAAGAATGGGGGAAAAGGATACCAGTCACCAAACGTTTCCCATTTAACAGCAATTCAGGAGGACGACGTTTAAAGATAATCCAATGCTCGTTATACACAAATACTAAGTTTCTGACTGTAATGGCAGACAGAATACTTGACATAATAGTTGATAAATATGCACAAACATTTTTTTTTCTGATTTGTTTAATTATTATTTATTGTGTCTGCAAACTAAGGCAAACAGACCACTGAAACCACAAAAAGAAGTACTGAAGATTTCATGTAGTTTAGAATACAAATGGAGAACTTGGTAAGCATTTTGTATGCACAGAGATAGGTGTTTTGAATAGCAAAGAGAAATATGCCTTATTCTCAACAGTGCTGTTAATGATCATGGTTTAGCTTTAACCATCTGAGTTAGCTCTCCACCACTCCCAAAAGCTACCTATCTATACAAGATATAAAAAAGATAAAATAATTTATAATGACAGCAATGCATGACTATTAGTATTTCAAATTCATGTATGGGTAATCATGACACAGCAAGGGACAATCTGTTTCATGTTGCACACGGGTTTGCAGAATTATGACAAACAGAATTCAAGTCCTCTCCCAGTCCCTCAAATTAAACAGATAACCCATCTAACTGTCAATCGGGAAAAATAAAATCTGCTTCTGCACAGCATGTAAAAGATGCAAAAGTAAGTCCACGTTCCTAAAGGCTGAAATGTTATTACGACCTTTTCAACTAGCAAGAAGCTGAAAGACTGCTACAGATTCCCACAAATAATTGTAGAAGGTGGATTGATTCAAGACTCACAATATTCATCCTGACTTCAAAAACCAGACGCGGCAGCAGGTAACTAACCGAATGCAAGTTAGCCCATTCTGCTTTTTACCTTCCAATACTCAGCGTAGAGAAGTTAATGAAAATGTTTACTTGAAAACATCTGTGCCCTTTCTGACTTGCCTGTCTTTGTTCTTTCTGCTTACTATATGTCCTCTCTCTAATCATCAGCTCCCACAAATGTTTGTCTCTTAGTTCTGTTGACTGAGATCACAAATATTACACAGTATAGTTTCACAGTGGAGAAAAAACTCCAGTGGCTTGTGTACTAGAAAACACTCTTAATACTATTTTCATTGTCTAGTTGTTTGGGTTTTTACATAAATATTCAACAAGTCCTCAGCTAACACCTCTATATCCTACAAACCAAGGAAAAAAATTCCCTTCAATAATAGTAATAACAGTAATCTGACAAATAATAAACTCATACCCCATTTATCTATGTTTTACACTCAAATATCTTCATTCTGCTGCCCAGAAATTTTGTATAGCTTCCTTTGGAACAGTAAAACCTGACATAAAGAACCTGCAGAACCATTTTTCTTTTTTCTATTGTAGAGATAGTGTCTGCTGAGTCACTGCTCTTACTTACACAAAGCTACAACAGCATCATTTGGCAGAATATTAATCTTGGTGTCCTGCTAACATCAACTGCAGTATGAAACTCAGTTTTTTAAAAAAGAAAAAAATATTGTGTGTGGGGATAAAAGTACAAGACTGAAAAGCAACAGCCTCTTAAGTGCCTCATATTAAATAGCTACATTTGTTTCTGCAGGAAGCCTTTTTCACAGAGCAAAAATGAAGGTCTTGGTTGGTAAAACAAATTTAATAAGCATGTGTCCTGACAGCTGGCATCGAAAAAAATAATGCTTTAAAATGATCTTCAGAAGTTACTGCTCTTCTCAAATATGCAATATAAGGAATTGAACTCACCTTGTACCTTCCTCCCTAATAGGTTTCCTTAGGAAACTTGGGGGAGAAGAGTCAGATAATTTAACTCCTAAACTGTAGGAAGTTCTTTCTCCCTATTTCCCCCCAACTTGAAAAACAGCTAATTTCTGAAAGGCAGAGACATGGTGAACCACAAAAAGCAGCAACAGAGAGGCAATGATATGATGAAAAAAGACGTTTCCCATCAGAAAAGATAGCACACTCTTATCTCATATCCATCACTTCTATGTTCCCTTCCCTCTTTTCCCACCACTTTCAGCGACCTTACGCACAAGTTCAACACTGAAAAACTCAGGAGTCAACTGGAATCAGTCTTGACTCCCTCTTCACTTGCATCCAGCTACACTCACAACACGTAAGTATTTTCTAGTCAACAAATAAAGTGGAAAAAAGTAGATTAGATCTTCAAGATTTTATCTAAGAGAGATCTGGTTCCATGCATTTTAAGGAAAAAGTGCTAACATGAAAAAAACACTTAACAGGAAAAGGTGGTAACAACCCCACCAGCCAGCCCTCTCAAAAATAACCTGAAAAGTTACTACAGAAGTTGAGGAATATGTCATGCTTTAAGGTCTAACTCTTCACTATTTTTCAGGAGTGAATCAAAGGTTTTTACAAAGAGCAATTAACTCTCATATTACCTCCTTGAGATGGACATTATTATTTCTAATTCAACACACACAGTGATTTGTCCCTGTAGTGGCAAGTTAGTATTTAATTCCAACTATTTCACCCTAACTATTAAAATCAGATACTAGACTGCAAGCCTTCAGGCTGTACAGACTGTTGACAGAGTGCACAACCGTGTTTTGCAAATACTGGAGCGGATCTTAAGTGTATAACTCAGTCTAATGACAACATGGGAACTAAAGGATTAGGAACGTGGCCATTTAGCATTTCATATGAATGAGAACATCCCGGGTCTGCTACAGGCTGGCTTGCAGAACTATGAAGATGCATTTAGATTATAAACTTGGGTTACCATCCAACACGCAGACTTGCACAGAGCCAACAAAGCTGCGAAAATCTGCCTTTTCTTGGGATTCTCTGCACAAACTGGACTCCTGACTGGTCGGGACATTCAGTCTGCTCCTACATTCTGGCTTTTGAGCTAGGATTTGACCCCAGGCCAATCTCTACTTAGCTAACTGCTTTCTGGGGCTCACAGCTCAGGCACCTAACCGTGGCACTACTTCCAATACGTAAGAGCAGAGCCTTGCATGCTTTCAGACCTCACCTCTGCTTTACAGCAACCCGCAAAGAAGCTGTTAGCCTCTGCCTGCTTTGCGAACTGTACCACCACTAGAAACAGGTGATATTTTACTGCCCTTTGCTGATAAACAGACTATATTACAACTCCTCGCTACATCAACGGTATTATTATTATTACCAAGACTAAGCACTCTCACACTTGAAGTAAAGGACTCCAAGATCTTCCCAGAACACATACTTGGGTCACCTCACTCTTAGACAAGAAATTAAGAAAACACAGACATTTATTCCGAGTGGCAATTTGACCTGCAGATTATAGGCAAGAGAAGTTTTAGGCTAATGTAAGACAAGTACAAATTAAGACTGTTGCCTTTCTACACTGGAACACTAAGCACCATCTCTTCACAGTTCCAGTATCTGAATTTATTCTGAAGCAGCAAAAACGGATTAGCCTATAAAATCGAATTTTCTATTTTATGGACTGCTTCAGTACTAAATCTCACGCGTCATAAATAAGTCTCAGAGTTGATAATGATCTAATCTTTTATTCAAACAGAAGTAGTATGTCATGTTGATGGAATTATATTTCTTAATTAGATTACAGCAGTAGTAGTTAAATATGCAATTGAGGTAAAAAGGAAAGAGAAGAAAAATTATGGCCTTACTCCTTGGGTTTATATTGAACAAGTGAATTGTCATCGCGTCACGAAGTTGTTAATATTACCACTTAATTAACAAGTGCTAGTATCTTTATAACGATTTTTAAACATTGTGATGAGAAAATTATACAGCTTACGTATTGTGTCAGTATAAATTATAAAGAAAACATTAGAGGAAAGACTCAGATGCTATCAGATTTCTAGAAGCAAGTATAAGATGTAAAATAACGTCTTTAATAGTCATACCTAAATCCCCAGCAGATTTAATGTCAATATTATCAAAACCACTGCCAATTCGAACAATTATTCGAAGTGCTTTAAATTTCTCCAGGTCTTCTCGTGTTAAAGTGATAGTATGATACATCAGTGCACCCACTGCTTCATTTAGTACCTATAAATAAAATGGAAGAAAAAAAGACTTGTTATTTTTCTTTCAAAGGATGTCGGCTTAACCACATATGCAATATTTTCAGGTATAAAGACTGTAAAAGCATTAAATCCAGGTCTTCTGTTTTAAAGGTTGTTTCTCCAAATATCTTACAGCCTCTTGCTAAGTCTTTTCACCTGATGTATCCACTCTAGCTTGAAGAGATTTGCTTTAGAAGAACTAAGTGACCTGTATTGTGTGTTATCAAGGGAGAAAACTCTTCTCATTTCACAGTCAGTGAAATATCGAATCCCAAGTACAAGCATCGCTGGACTGCACCTGCACAGGTGGATGAAACACAACATGGGAGCAAGCACTCACTTTAAACAATAAGTATTTTTATGCTTCAGCAGCTGATATTGTTTTGAATGAAGTCACAGAGCAATATCTCTTCACCCCACACACAGTGGTACAGGCATTCACTGTGCTATTAAACCACTTTGATACCTGAATAGAAAACATTCAGTAATGATTACAGAACCTTTAGACAGCAGAGACTGAAATCTGTCAATTCATACATAAGAACAAAGTGTTTGTCCCTTAGTTTATTGATACTGCAACTGCCTAGGCTGTCACTGATGGAGAACTGGGTGTCATAGAATTTGGTATAACTGAGATTCTAAACAAGTTACCCAAAAAACAACAGCACCTCTAAAAAATCAGAAAGTAAAAATGTTAAAATAGAAAAAAAAAAATGTGAGTCAAAATAAAGGAAAATAAATTGCAAGGTATGAATATCTTTCCAATTATGTTAGAGTGCACTCAACATACTCAAGAAAGGTTACGAGGAAGGTGTGTGGAGAAGCACCTAGCACCCTATGCCCAGCAGTTTCAAATTCTGCCACCAAACAGTGACACTACATGCCACACACATGGGATAAAGTATTGTTCAGAAGGCAGACAATACTTTCTTCTCTTTATATGCAAACTGGACTATTCCACTTCCTCAAAACGTTTCTCTGTGTTTCCTCCTTCAATGCACTACTTAATATCCTAAAAGTTCAACAAGATACAAAACATGTAGAAATCACTTAAACTTCTAAGACAAATGTAATGACTTCAAGAGGTTCCTGTCATGCACTTTACATGGAAGTTCTGCAAGGGCTCTAAATTTCTTATTCAATAGAGTTTTGAGTACGGTACGTGTACAGATTGGCATCTGCCTTATTTTTGCTCATGAGAGGAATTTCTAGGGTACTGCAAGATCAGTAACAATCAACATCAATGTGAATAATTTTAGAAAACCCACTACTCTCACACACAAGAGGATTACAACTGATGGAACGCAAGACCTGCAGCAGTAATCTTAAAAATTAAAATACACAAATAAAAGTTTTATAAGAAAATTAAAAAAGACTCCATAAAAATGAAAGAAAACCTTTCCTCACTGAATACTTCACAAAATTATTTATGCTATTTCAACAGGTGTTTCTGGATTGGTAACCTCAGTTTTTAGTCAGATAAGGCCACAATCCTCTCAGCAGAAGCTGGATTTACTTGTAAGAGTAGAAACTGCATAAAGAAAATAAAAAATTACACATCCTTAAAGAACGTGGCTACAACATAATTCAAAGAACAGCTGTAGGCTCCGATCTTATAAACGATTATGCACACACAAAACTCCTTGATTGTAATGGTGCAAACAACTCCTCTGGAGATTACATCTCGCAGTCACCAATCAGGAAGACTGCATTCATCAGAACAAGTTTCCTTGAACTGTTACACAGCGTCAAGAAAACCCAAACCGGTTCATTGGTTTTGCTTCTACAGCCACATTACAGTCCGTATGGACCAAGCCAAAGCCCACGCCTGGTGCAGTCTATGCAGAAATAGCCTCTCTTACAATCCAATGTAAACACTCCTAGGGGATTTTGTCCTATTAATTCCTAAAAGAAAACTCTTCCATAATCTCACAGCTCCAAGGATCTGGAAATTTCTTCTAATTTCCACCCTCAATTTATTCACAGCCCAGCTCATACCCATTTGTTCTAGTGTTGGCCCAGTGTTGGCCCTTTGCTTAAACCACGCTTTCTCCCCTTGGTGTATACAATCCAAATGTTAGTTGACAGTGCCCGTATCGCCTCTCAGCATTTGTCTGGCTAGACTTTACTAGTCTAGCCCTTCTAGTCTTGTAGAGAATGATGCCCTCGACTCCCCTGATCAGTCTGACACTTCTCCACTGCGCTCACACAAGCCTAAATTCAATCCCTCTGTGGGTGACCTCAAACAGTACCTAGAGTGCTACTGGAGGTCTTCCTCCCCACCGTGTTACACCAGTACTAGCAGAAATCTCTCCTCATGAACTCTCACGACATGCAACATTCCTGTGTTACCAGTGTCCTGCTGCCAGCTTTGCCAATGTGTAAATATGAACCCTTCTCCCTGAAGCATGTGTTTCTGTCACGCTACCATGTTATACAAGGAATTCTTTTTCTGAGTTACAGCATTTATTACATCAAGCCTCATGTTCTTTATGATATCCTGGTTCTTTCCAATTAGCTCCATTCTGTGTCTTATCACATACAATTCCTACACCTCTTCTGGTGTTGCTGGAGACAGTTGTGACACGAGAGAAAATATCCACAGATTAGTTGCCAGAAGGCACAAACTGAAGTGGCTTAGAGCTTACGATGACCAACCTAAGGCTCACGTTGCAGCCAGACCTTTCTTTCCCTCCTATCTAAGACCAGCAAAGGCCAACGTTATGTGTTTTTGTATGTGCAGACAGAGAGCTGTCACTGCTTTAAGGACTGCATTAAAACAGGGGCTAAAATACAGCTGAGGCGGTTCAGACGTGCCCAGAATCGAAGTGTTTTGTTTGGGAAGCAGCTTTTCACTTCATAATCGTGCATATTTTATTAACTCAGCCAGTCAAGACTGTAATTTGGACTCTAAGAGCACCAGTTTGGACTCATTACACTACATTTTTGGGCCCATCTAGGTTATGGCTTGGCACTAGGAGGAGATGGAAAAGTATCAGGAAGCTTGGAAACGTGTTCAATAAATGGAAAAATACTGCTCAGCTATGGCTTAATGCTGACATTAGCCATTTCCACAGGCAGTTATCTACTCATCATACAGGCTATGGAACAAGCATATGCAAATGAGAAATCTTTCAGAAGTTTCTTTTTAGTGTTTTAGCCTCTTTGAGGATTATGGACCCGTTAGCAAGGAAATGCATTGCCAAAAATGTACTCTTCATTATTTCACATTGATAACTAAGTTACATTACTGCTTTTTGCAGCTGGCCATGTGATTGAAATATGCCAAAAAGGAAAAAAATAATAGCAGAAAATCTGAAGTTAGAAACATTCACCATTGCTGCATGTTAATAATGCCACTGAAATATTACAAAAGTTAATAAAGTTTCTATATTTCAGAATTATCTGAATCAATTATATTCTCAGTCTTTACATACAAGGAAGTTGGACAAGCTTGTCAATGAGCAAAATCAAAATTTGAATTAAATCTGAGTGTATAACACACAAAATTGAAATTCAGCAGAAATGTCAACTGTTCCGGAAACTGAAAGAATCTTTAGAAAAAGAACTGCACAGCAGTAATTTACTGATCCCTTCCAGAAGCACACCCAGTGGTGGATGCATGAGAGATACTGAAACTACATGGTTCTTTTCACTGATTTGCATAATGACCTTGCCTGATGCAACATTCACCAAATTCCAGTGCAACAGCAATTTTAATACAAACATATCACCTTGTGTTGACTGAGAACAAGCAAACTAGAAATATCAGATCAGCACATGTGTATGGCAGTCAGACAATGCCCTGTCACAATCGAGGAAAGGCAATGAGGAAAACTGGACAGAGAGCAGAGATGGCTGCACACCTTCAACAGCCATCCCTGCCTTCAGCAGCCTAGAAAAGGCTTTAATGAAAAACTTTGTTTTTAACAGAGTTCCATGTGTTAACTTGTATGTTCTATTGATGAGGCTGCATTGTGTTCTCTTTGAGTTCAAGACTACCGATGCTATGATGGACTGAACATCTATAGGAAAGGATCATTACTGCCATGAAAGTCACTGATGACAACGCATCAGCCCTCACAACTGTCTAAAAATCCCCGTTAGTAATTGCCAGCCATCTTCAAGACCCAATGATCCTTCGTAAAAGCTGGTACTGGGAAATGAAGTAAAAAGCTTGTTGATAACCCCAAATGTTAGATTCTATCTGTCTCTACGATTGATATATGCTGCTTCCCAAGCTCAGCAGTACTTCCATTCTGCTTTTTAAAGGGTATTATATTAGTTCAGAGGAGGCACTGGCAGCCTGCCCCTTCCTGTAACGCAGCACTTGACCTGCAGTATCGCCACTGGCAAATCTGACAGATGTTGGCAGAAGGGTCACTGAACACAAACAGTGATTTTATAAACATGCAGCTATCACAGTAAGAATGTAAACTAGTTTGTTGTATAATAAGGTGTAGCAGAAGTTTTTAGGGTTTCCTTTCGTACGTTCTAAAGTCTTTCATAAGGAATCTGATCCAAGGCTCATTGAAACAGTTTCAGTGAATTTATAATGTTTTGAATTGCTCCTAAGTGATAACTTATCCCCAAACAAACATTACTGTTGAGAACAAGGCCACTTCCTTCCAATCTATATTCTTCAAGAACTTAATTTTGATGGAAAACTAAAATGCTGCAATTGCATCATAAATAGAAACAAAACCGATGGTACAAATGCAAGATTGTAGCTTTACCACTAAACAAAGAAGAATCTGAAGCAGGAAAAATTATCTTACTTAACTACTGATATAATAGAAACAAATCAAAGACTCAGCTGAACACCACCATCATTCTTGATTTGTTTGAATCAGTTTCAAAACATTTCTTGCAATACGCAAGCTCTTCTTTGAAACCTTCTTAGCTAAAACTGGAAGCATTTCTACATTTAATTCCCATGTAAAAGAGTGACTGAAATATTCCAAGTCCTACACCATTAAATAGGAAGTTCAGCTTTTAAAATTTTACAACTTAAACTAAAAATATGAAAGTGTACTTAGTACCCCTGTGAAGATTATTTTATTTTGTGCTTTTATAACAGGAGTCAAAGGATCCAATACATTCTAATTTAACTCAACCACTTGAACAGCTGGAACATAAGTTTACTGAACAGTATTTTCCCATTTCCAACAGAGTATCTTATTATTCTCAATGTTTTGGTGAACTGGGTATCTGCATGAAGCAGTAAACCCAGTAAAACACTCACCCATTTTTTCATCTAGCTGATTTGAGACAAGACGTAGGAAATCACATCATCACCAAAGAAGAGAAAATACACAAAGCTGCAAGTAAACTCTTGACTTCTGTCCAGCCTATGCTTTTAAGATCACTCCTAATCAGCTGCCCTTCCTGCCTTTATTTAGGTTTGCAGGGATCCCACTATTTTCTCTCTGCTTGCCTGAGATGCCTCTTATCGGATCTTGCATATTGTGTCTATGTTTAGCCCTTTGGAGCTACACAGTACACTTCATGTTACAGAACATACAGCAGAACTCCAAAAATCTTGGACAACACAAAGACCTCAAGTGTGTGCTTGAGTCTGTGATGCCTTCAAAGGTACAGGAGTAGAAAGAAGGAGCAATGTTGCAGAAATCAGAAGTGCTGGGTAGGCTGCCAAGGAGCCAGGAAAAGCAGTAAACCATGAAGAGCACTGAAAGGAGGAGGGACTGGGGAAAAAAAAGAGGGGGGGAGACAACAGAGCATGAGAGAGTAAACAAAGCTAGTTGACCTGGAATGAAGTTGGAAGCAAGCTAATTATTTTTAAATAATTTTTTTATAAGCATCTATATTTTTGGTAGCACAAACCAAAACACCACGTATGTTTGAACGCAGTCCAAGATGGTTACTGAAAAGACAGATCTATAGAATTGTAAAACAAAATAAACAACCCACAATGAGAAACTTGTATTGGCAATAAAGCAGTTCCAATTTAAAAAGTTTAACCACCAAAACCTTGTAATAATTTTTAGGTTAAATGACAAACATTTCCTGATAGGATGCAGTGAACCCAGATCAGTTATCCCATGATACAATTTGACAAACAATGCTCGACTTCATGCAGCCATATGCAACACTTAAAATAAATCAGAACTTAGGAGTCAAAGCACAAACATAAAGTGCAGCTTTCCAGATTGGCTTGAAAACAAACCACTTTTTCTAGGATGGATGGGAAAAAAAAATAAAAATCAGTAAAACCTTACATACGAGTGATTTTTCATCCTCTATAGTTATCCAAACCCTTTGGGTCCCTGTCAGTAGAAGTCAGCATGCACTAAAGCACTGGCAGCCTGATTTTCAAAAGGAAGGGAACTTGTTTTGGCAGTCTGAGTTGCCTTCCAAAGCAGCAGCAGAAGTAGAATTCTAGTACAAGTTATTATTTGTGACTTTTAACAAGTCACTTATTTACCATACTTTTAACTTCCTCAGCCATTAAAAGAGAATGACAAATGAACTCTGGCACCAACAAATTGCAACAGAACTGCAACTCAGGGGCTACCCAATCTGAAGAAAGCTTTCTTTAGCCAGCACACATAGCAAGGTACAACAGAATTTGCTAACATCTTGCTTTTGACCCTATATACAAACTGCATTCACACCCTCATTCCTCCTCCTCCTTTCTGTAGGTATTAAAATCTCTCCACATCCCTGCTTCTCTGTAAAAAAATATCTAGACTGTGCTTTGCTGGTGCTGGTGACTACTTCACAAACTGCCCCTTCCCGCTCTGCTTCCTTTGTTGCCAAGCCACCTTCAAACACAGTATTTTAAACCACCCTCTGCTCCTGAAATCACCTCACGACCAGCAAAAATCCCTTCTCTGGATTCCAAAATGAGTCCTCTCCTAGCGCTAAGTTCTCATACGCCTGTGATCAAGGCTCCACAACTGCATAAGCTGAGTTTTTACCTGCTCTTACCTTCCTAGCCATCCCTTCATAGTCTTTCCATCCTTCTCTCACCATTTCATTCTCAGATCATGACTTTTTTTTCCATTTGTTACCCCCAGGTATCAGACAACGGCAATCACCTCTTTCAAACCCCACCCCAAATTTCCCACTCTTTGGCCTGCCCCCTACAGCCTCTTCAAGTCTCTGTATCTGCTATCCTATTTGATTCAGGATCTCTTCTGGAAAACAAGAAATATATAACAGAAAACCTGAATTTCACCTTCTGCTTTCAGCAAGCTCTTCAACACTAAACGTCTTCCTGATTTTCAGCCATGTCTTCTTTTACAAAGGCAAACAGCCTTCTGCAAATTAACATCCATCAACAAAACCTATATTTTAATTAACAGGACACCATCATTTAGTACGGCCAGGGATCCATAATTATAAATACATGAATGTTTTAGATACTGCTTTAAATATGCAACTTTTAATTTCAAAATTTTTCCTGAAAACAATTTTATATTTTGTAAAGCCTCATTCCCAAATAAAGTATTTACAAACAGCACTATTTGCCATGTTGACACAACACACAACTCTTCTCTTTATTGTTTAAAAGAAAACAACACAAGAATAAAGTCCCTCCTACGACTTACAAATTTTGAAAGCTTTAACAATGAAAAGTTTTTTTCATAATAAAAATAGTTTTCTTCAGAATTAAGCTGAATGGTTGGTTGATGGTTTCTCATCAGGAAAATGCTGACAGGAAATGAGCTACAGAAAATGAGATTTATTCACCTGATAACAAAACATAAGTTAGCATTTGTATTACTTTCAAGTAGCTGGCTTTGTAAAAAAGTCAAAGAAAATATTAAATATTTCATCACAAAGAGACTTAAAAAGGTTTAACGATGCGATATATTACAAGAACATAAAAAGCAAATTAAACCAGTTATGAATGCAAAACAGTGAAAAGCTTCTGAAAACTGGTCACAAACTCGAGGGCTGCCATAATGAGTGTAGGATTAGTCTAACCAGGTATCTGCAGAGAAACAAGAATACCTGTGCAATTCGGTTCAGCTGACAGCTCCTTAACACTGGAATCACACTTAGCAGGACATGGTACTACACCCACAAAAGCGAATATAATTACTTACCTAACAAGCCTTTAAGTTAATACTTGGATCTGTACTTTTCTATCATGAATCTTTGCTAGAGAAGAAGAAAAACTCCCTTGGAAGGGAACGCCGACTGCACTTGGCTCCTCGTTCACTGTCATATTTATTATCATTTTTACCTCCATAAAAGCTGAAAGGCCTGTTTTCATCCCTTATTATGTGAGGGAATGCTTGGCATTTGAGGCTTACTCTGCTAGCAAAGAAGTTCACCAAAACTAATTCTATTAATTCTACGTATGTTAAAACATTCTATTGCTCCCTAGAGAGTAGTGAGGATTTGGAATACATATGTGGCCTTCAGGCTGAAAGAAGTCTCCGACAAGAAAATGCAGGTGTATAGGTCAGCTGGCTCCCTTGGCTATGATCACAAAAAAAAAAGGTATCCCTCTTAGAAAAGGACAGAACATTTCACAGCATCAAGAACCACCTGCTGTTTTACAACTCCCAAACCACCAGGCAGAGTGTCAACTTCTGGAAAAACACACCGCTAGAATACTTATTTTTAATTAATTTTCTAAATAAATTTTGAGTTAGCATTTGTTTTGAAACTCAATTCTCAGTGCACAAGGCCTCCTAACGCAATTTAAACAATTCCTTGGCTAAAAAGAAGTCTAAAAGTTCCTCACATAGCTAATCCAATGCTGAGAGTTAGCTTTCCAATTGAGGGCTGAGCACCAGTGTTCCCAAGAAGCATTTCAAAATTATCATGTAATAATATTATTTTTCCAGAGGCAGCACTCTCCATGAATCTAATGCAGTAGGCAACTACATGGACAACATCCAGCCAACGACAGGTTGCACAAAAGTGCACTTGAACAACATTTCCACCTTTGTTTCATCATGTTTCATTGCTTATTGGAAGTGACCAGTAACTCACTAACCAGCCAATAACTAAAATGCAACAGCTAAACACGTTGTCATAGCTAACCCACAACACAATCATGAAAATGTCTGCGTCTTCTAAACACTTTAATTGTACCTCTAAACATTACCTTTTCGTGAATTTCTTGTGTAGACTGAGCATCACAAAATGCCACTGTAGCTACATCCTTCAGAATAGGCATTTCTACTGTACAATCCCTGCCATCCAGCAACGCTACCAAAGGGCGCGGGTGCATGGGCCCATTCATGATCGGAGGTCGAATGCCTACGAAGAAACAGAGATTTGTTATTCAAGCCACAAAAACATAATTAAACTATAAGTTATAGCTAGCCTGTTTATTCTGAACGCAGAAAAATACTTCAAGGACTGAAGACAGTTAAACAGAACAAGTCTACAGTCAGCAATCAACCAAGCACAGAAGAGCCGAGAAAAAAGTGCCATGGAGGCTCAGGAGGCTAAACAATGAAAGATGGATAAAACCACTAAGGGAATAGTATATTTGGTTTTTAAATAGGCATTCTTACTACACTACCAAGAAGCGTCTGTGCAATCTTATCCAAGGTTTATGTTTTGATTGGATTCCACACCTTTGTTAGCTCTACACAGAGTGAGAAATATCTTGTCCAGGCTTGTGTGAGTGTGGTTTATGGAATATCATAAGCAACTCGGGGAGGATTTGAGTATTCAATTCACATATACGATGATTTACTGCTAAGACTAAAATTTAAATGAAAGAAAGCCTACTACAGCAAAATTTTGAATTTACTGATGATCCAATGTCCAAGAGTACAGGCTAATTGCTGATCTATGTAGGTCAGCTTAGACTTCAAAGATTTACAGAAGGATTCTGTGCAGCTTAGTCAAACAAACACATACTTAAACCATCATTGAAACGCTTACAAAATATGAACAAAATGTCCCTCCTTAAATTAACATCACTCTTGGAACACCCTAGAGTGACAAAGAAACAGACGTTAAGTATCTGGGGGAAAGAAAAATCACTTGAAAGTGCAGAATTCATTTATAGCCTCTTTATGGAGTCTTAAAATGAAAAGTAAACCTTATAACAAGATATTTAGAGAGCATCCTTTTAACAGTATAGATGCTATAAATATGCAAAAGTACTCAAGGGAATAATATTAAACCATTAAAGTACAAAAGTAGTTAAGCGTGGGTGGAAAAAAGGGACTTCCTGAAGAGATAAGGAAAAGCAAACAAGAATAAGGTACAGGATTTTTCTTCCTCTTCTAAAATAAGTAGTTTTAAAAACTGCAGAGTGAAGAAAGGTATGCAAATATGAAGACATTTTTTTGCTGTGTGAATTTAAAAACATTGCTTATGGCTTGATAGTACACGTCAGCCCAACATTAATGCAAATGATCAAGGCTCCCTAGCTACCTTCTACAAGAAAACGCTGCGTCTTATGTCCCAGCCTGTGTCAAAAAGCAAGCCCTTAAAGACTGTCCTCTACATTTTAAGTGGATGCAAAATTAGTAGAATCCAAGCTGTACAAGATAACTGGTGAAGAAAAACAGCTGCTGGGAAAAGAGGCTGTCACAAGCTCAGGCCTGAGCTGAAATAGTACAGTTACGTGGACTGTTACCCCCAGACTCTCCAGACTGCACCCAGGAATCTCATGTCTACCCTCAATCAAGCCAGGAGGACAGACTAGCCCTGCTACCTTCTGGCATTTCGTTCTTTATCCATTCAAGCAGTCTCATACCTGAAGACTGAACAAAAGTTGCTACATTTGGTTCTTTTCCGTTCTAGCGCTATCACCTCCCAACAACTGTGGATGCCAATGGACCGCCTCGGCAGGACTCTCACTCAGATGGGAAAATACTCACCAGCAAGGTTTCCCATGGTGTAACACCCATGAAAACTATTCTCTGTTGTAAAACCATCGGTTCTTAATCCCTACCATGACAGATACGCTTAGAAGTATTTCTGGTACACAGATTCTCTCGGTACTATCCAGTCATCAAAATTAAAAGGAAACCTTTTCAATATTTTTAAAATCATGCATCTTGCTAACTTACTACTGTTACCTGTTTGAACCGGAAATAGCCACACACCCTTTGTACAGTCACTGTATTAAATAAACCATGCACTAACAATGTGGTACAGGACACAAGCACCACAGGAACACACAACATAAAGCTACAGTTACCCGGAGAATAATTACTATCCTTTAATGGGAACTTGATTATAAACCTCCCCATTAAATCTACTTAGAAATAGTCTAAAATGAAGCATGTTATAGACTTGTTCATGTTTCTTTCAAAATAATATATGTAATAGCATTAATAAAATTCAATTATGTCTTGAAACAATCATAAAAATGACATTGCAAGACCTAGTCATATTGCATAGAGTAACTCTGCCCATTTCAAAACTGAAATGTTATAGTCATTGTCGTTTGTCCAGCAAAGCCAGGATTTCAATCAGTTTGAACACTAGCCAAAATAACAATAAAAAAAGAGAACACTGATACTAAAGTTGAAGATGAATGAGAAAAAATACGACACATAAAACCCCCTTCAGCTACAACTGAAGGACCTCTGTCAATAGAATAACGCATACAGACCAAACAGATAACAGAAGATGAGATTAAAAACTATCACTCCTAAGAAAAGCTTTTCTGACTCGCCCTATCTCAGAATCATGAAATATGGTATCGCAAAACAGCCCTTTAAAATAACGATTTCTCTAAAACACATAAAGGTGTGGCCTGGTTTTCCTCTGGTACCAACGTATCTATTGATTTTGACTAAGTTACTTGTGTCCCATGTTTGGTCCAAAGCAGCTGCCATGCCGCACCCCAAAGCACAGAAACCAAAGTCAGAAAAACAACTACAGAGAAAATTTCAGGCTTTGTTAAGAGCCCCCAGAACTCAAATACATCTGAGTGACCTTGACCACAAAAACTCTTCAATCCTTTGCTTGCCAAAATCCTTTCTGAACTTCAGCATAGACTTCCTGTTGCACAACCTCTCTCCCTAAATACCGTATCACTGAATTGCAGACAATAACTCAACACTTAAGTAAACTTACAGTAACTTAATCACAGCAGCAGTCGCTATTTAAAGTTTGCATTTGGAAAGACACTGTTTCGCTATGAATCGGAAACCTCTGAACAAAAAACTACTTCTTCCACCATTTAGATATGCTCTGCCTGTTTCTTATCTAGAAATATCATACTGCACAATTTGTTTGGCTTTGCAGCAGACCCTTGGAGTGGCAGGATAAAGCAATGTGTATTTAAGAGCAGTATTTTCCATGCCTACATTAACAGTAATTCATGCAACTTGATGCCAAAAGGAATAACCGTAAACCGGTCAAAAGTGACACTCAACACCACAAATGTGAAACTAATTTAAAAAACAATTGCACCTAGCCAGCTTATTTAAGTATACGGTATAGCATTTCACGTAACAAAGATAAAAAATATACCATCCACCCCCACACTTTAGAACCTTTGTTATGGGAAAACAATCTCAGTTTATCCTAACTTGAGACTTTCAGGAACCCCTACCAACCTGACATTTCTTAATCTGAGCTTGATTTCCAGGGTCATGAATTCGATTTCTCAATGCTTTACAATCTTCAGTATTCTGAGGCAAAATAGCAGCCTGTCATTCGATCCTCATTTCCATGTCTTTAATTTTTCTTGCAGTCTCCTGTAATCTTGAACCAAAGCTTTTAAACTTCTTATCCACTGCAACCTCTGTAGCCTGGATGGTGTTCAAATTTTTACTAAAAATTAAACACAAACAATACATTAAAACAACATTAAGGGTCTGACTTGTGCTCACAGAAGCCAGGAAACTCAAAGTTAAAGCTTCTCACTGCATCTGTACCCTTCCTTCCCCCTTCCGCTCCTGCCTTTCCACCACACCTGCTGTGCCGCTGCTGGCCATTAACATTCCAGGGAAACCTTTGGAGGGTGAGGACACACACAGCACCTTGTGCAGGACAGCAGGTGTATTGTAAACAGACATACCTGGAACAGTCGGCACCAAACGTTTTGCCCAGGTGAGCAGGGACCTGAGGACTGTGTTTGATCTCCAAGACCAGCCGTGCCGGAGAGCCAAGCGCTCCAGTGAGCACAGGAGATGGAGTGAGAAGCCTTAACTCTGGACTTGCTGGGTTTGTTGGGTAGAAGTCAGGCCCTTAAGGTTATCTAAATGTATTCAAGGGGAAGTTTCCCTTCACAGCTTTAATCCAGCTATTACTTTGGGGTTTGTTTTCCCTGCAATATGGAAATAATCTGATGGTGAGGTTCTTGCCCAGCAACAGCTACTGTGCCAGCGACTGCTGGAATTTTTCTAAAGTAGTACCAGATAAACTGTGCACACGCAGACAGAGCAGTTAGCTGCATGGCAAATAGCTGCTACATATGGACAACAGAAGAGTGCCTTCTCAGAACTGCAATTTGGACTAACTGCTCTAAAAAAAAAAAAGCAAAAAAAAAAAAAGCATCAAAACCTTATTCTAGTCCAGCTTTTATGGAAAAAATCTTGGAAATCGAAAAAGCAGCTTTCAGCTGCAGAACCTGACAGGCAGCCAGCCCCATGTAAAAGCATTTCAAGTGATTGCAAGACTCACAAACAAGAGGATTAATTAATTCAGCAATTCAGCTCTGTAACAGGAGAGGAAGGGTCTTGAATTACCACCTCTGGTAGCATGGGGACTTCCAAATCATCAGACCAACCTTAGCACAAGACACATTCTTTTTTAGAACTAGAGTTACCTAAGCAGGCTCCCCTCTCAGATCCCACCTGCGCCTCCCAAAACAAAGGTGCGCCTTTGTGTGCCATGCTCCAAGGGGGAGAGCTGAAGTCAACATCATTTGACAAACTCACAACTGGAGGATAAGAAAGCCTTTCCTGACATACTCTAGGATGTTATAATGTGTTTTAAACCTCTCTTAGAACAACCTGTTATGTTACAAACGGTCAGTAACTAAAGCAATCATGTTACACAAATAACAGAGATCTCAAAGTAGGCTGTCACTACTTGTTGACACTGGAAAACATACCAAAAAGCAAAAAAGTGAACTATTTGAGATTAACACTGTCATTTTGCCCATTTTTCTGCTGCTGATTAATATAACATCATCTGGATCATTAATGTCTCTCAAATACTGTACACATGTTAAAAGTGAAGGACATTGTCAGGTTTGTAGGCCCAAAATTTGACCTACCTTTCATTTTCTTAAATCTGTTTGCAAAGTCCATGTAATTCTTTAAATGTGTTTTTCTTTTTTCAAAACAATTGCTTCAATTCTTTTTTCTGAAAAATATATCAATGCCAAAAAGCACAAGACTGATCAGTAACCGTCTAACGACAAACCAGTATGCACATGAAACTAAGGACAGCAGCCTGGCCAAGGAGAGTTTCCATTTTCACATTTCTGGGGATTCTTACAAGTGCAAAGACTAAATAAGCTGGAAAACTCCCTTGACAATGTCCTTTTAAAAGAATTTGTCCTGCAATATTTCCTTACACACTGTAAAACATCAAAGCGATTTAAGTTTTTAACAAAACGCAAACTACTGAAAAATGTAATCAGTATTTAGAAAAATAAGACTCGAGAATGACAGATTGGACATTCAACTAATTTACAATCTTGCACATGGAACATGAGACTAATCCCCTGTGGCATTTACCTTTTCTTTATATTCTTACCTAGGCTGCAAATTCAGTCAGAGCTGTCACTTATTTACCATAAGCCCTAAAAAAATTTACATGTTTTTTCAAAAATAAATGCTAATATTAATTCAAGTAAAGAACGAGTTGTCAAAACAAACAAAAATACCCCACTCATAACATGAACACAGAAGCTGTTATGAATCAAGTTTGCCAATATCCACTATTAAAATTCCTAGA
Source organism: Geococcyx californianus (assembly GCA_013389885.1). NCBI lineage: Eukaryota > Metazoa > Chordata > Aves > Cuculiformes > Neomorphidae > Geococcyx > Geococcyx californianus. The sequence continues at coordinate 109,689 of VWPV01018516.1, read as the reverse complement.
AATGCCATACTTCACAAACATATTTTAAGGTTGCTGACACATCAGGAATTATTAAATTTTAGATTCTGTTTTGGTAGTCTCATTGTTTTGTGCATCGTGACCTTAGAAATAAATTTTAAAGTACAATGTAGGTACACAGATCAGTAAAATGGATATAAGGGAAAATAAAAAGAGTGCTTACCAGCCTTCAGTACTTTGATATTCAGCATATTTATGCTGAATATGCAACACAAAAATCCCCTGATTCCACCAGAATCAGAGCCAACACCTTTTGTCATTGCCTTCAGTATGAGCACGATGCAAATTCCCATGACCTGATATGTGAGATTGGGGGGATGCACAGGGGGCAGAGGAGAGAATATTTCTAAATAAAGAACACCAACATGGCATACATAAAAAAGATCCTCGGATGCCTGAATTACGTAGCAGGCTAAATTTAATTTAGTTCTCTCATTTAATGTTTCAAAGCATGTTTCCTAAGATCTCAGGAACCTGTTGCAAGTCTTATTGAAATTAATAGGAACAATCCCAAATCGATTTTCTAAGGAATAAGATCTGGACTTCGTGTTATACAGACAAGAGAAAACTAAACACAAGATTCACTTAAAGCCTATGTGCGGTCTCTGTCGAAGACTTCAGGGCTCAGAGGTTCATGCTAAATGCACCAAGGCTTTAATGGAAAAGCATAGCTGATGAATAGTACTGCCTTCTATTCTTTTTATTTACCCAAACTCAGTAAAAACAAGTCATCTTCCTTCTTTTCTTTTCAATTTGCAAGAGACCAAGAAAAACAGAAGTGGTTTCTGGCACTGTATTGACCCGATGACGTGCAGTACAGTCTCACCCAATTAGAACCTCCTGCCAGTTACGAAGACTGAAATACACCCAGTAGCTCTCCAGGACGTTCACAGTTCATTCCCTTACATGAAATACACAACCAACACTGCGAGTACATAATTACCACCCTGCACCATAGACTTCCATGGTACTTTATGCACAATTACTTTACCACCTGTGGGACATGAGTGCGGGTATCTAAGCAATCGCTACAGCACACGATACAAAGACCTTAACGTAGAGTATTTGAGACAACTCTCTTACTTGATTTTTCCCCTTTTGGTACAATTGAAACAAAAGACGACAGCGGTTTCCATTTTGAAAATCCCACATTTATCTGTTAGTACGGGAGCCTGAGAATCACAATTTCGCGTTACTTCTCCATACTCACATAGAAAGAAAACTCGCCATGCTCAGATATTCCATCTGATAGCTGCAAGGATTTGGGTTTCTGTTGTGGTTATAATAGTGATCCCTAACCAGTCTTTTTGAGACATCTAGTAATTTGGCTGTTATTTGTCAGTATGCACACAAAATCCTAAACGCCTGTCAGAGTATAAAAAAACAAGGGTCCCACAAGGCACGTCTTGAAAGTCTAATCAGAACTAAAGTTCTGTTAAGGGGAAACAAAACTATCTGGCAACATTTTCTATTATTACACAGGTACCCCAAACCTCCACATAAAAACTGGACTTCACATCTGTTAAAAAAAATTAGTTAAATTACATATTTGGAGCATGCTATAATGATATGCCTGATCTTAAATAATATTTTTCAAAATAAGACTGAACACATTATGAATCACACCTATTTAATGTCAAATGAGCAAGCAGCAACAGCATAATGCATTACTGTAAAATGTTTTGTCTATCACCATTTAAAAAAGCAATCCGAACGGTAATCTTCAGTAACAACTATATCAAGTTATAAAATGAGAAAGTGTAATTATCAGCAATAAAACATACACAAAACCCCCAACATTGCAGAAGTGCTGTTTTCAAGTAACAGATACATGGAAACGAATTCCAGAGAAAGGTAAAACATGCTAAAGGACTGAGCTTTCCCTGGATCTGCAGCATTTCACTGCCTTCCACAGTAAATACTTCTCTGTTTGAGGTGGTTTTGTTATACTAAGTAAAGAAAGGGAAAGGGGAAAAAAAAAAATAGATCAATCAACAATGGTGGAGCTGCCCTAGCTGCATAGACACCCACTAATCCCAGCTCCAGAGAAATTCTAGCTAAGGTACCAAACTTTGTAAGTTATTCCACCAGTTTTACAGTGAGTCTGAGATGCTCCTGCTCACGCACTGTGGTGAACGCCCCAAATACTTGATAACTTACAGGATGCTCAGGACAGCACCTACAAAGTAAGAATCGAAGAACGTGAATTACGCCACTCTAGCAGCACATTCACCTGTAACTAACTATTACATTGATTTCCCTCTTACTGACAGGGCAGTATCTCCAAAATACAGAACTAAATGCACGAACCAAGACTGCATCAAATGCGTTGCAACAATGCACCATATGCTGGGTATGTATAATCCACTGTCATCTTCTCCCAGGGCAGTGATCATGGAGTAAGCCGGTATCGGCAACTGAGGGGGAGGGGGAATCCACCTTAGCACACCCTCAAACTCTAGTTTAAAATACAACTGAGCTTATATTTCAGCCCATAAACTTTATAGGTTGGTGGGTGTGACTTAAAAATTAAAAAAAGCCAGGAAAGTCCTGCTGACAGGAACTGGAAAAAACATCTGCTTTAACAACATAATAGGAGCAGAATGATTAACTCCCCGAGTCATTCCAGTAACAACACAGATGATGCCAAGACTTACTAGAACACGTTCCACAGAAGAAGTGGTCCTCGACATTTTGAGGACAATAGTTAGGATACTTAACACAAGTCCAGAACGAGGTGGCGAAAGGGGGCTGCACTGCCATACGAAGGGAAATACATCAGCAGCTCTCAGTCATGCTCTTTTACCCACCTACTTAATACAAAGCAGCACGCATGCATTGCTTTTACCTTTTTAGATCATGCTATCGGAACACACTTCTTGGCTGTGATTTTGATAAAAGCTGAACAGCCTCATAATGTTAATTTAAAATACAATACATTCAATGAATGACTCTTGATATGCCTGCGAAACAGAGTGTTTGAACTAGGAAGTAAAAAAGGAGGATATAGTAACTTTTTTCTCCTCAAAAAGTGTTTCTTCTACAGCAAGTTATTTTATTCCAGCAGGTTGAGGGGGTGGAAGGGATATTCTGTTTTAAACCACTGTCTGAGCTACAAGTATACTTTGGGAAAAAATACCACTGTTTAGCATTGTCAATACAAATAATTTCAGAGTATTAATGTCGCATTATTTTTTAAAGACACTGTCAAGGATTTATTACAGAATATAATTGCTCAGTGTAGCCTGTTCCAATGGCTACTCTCTGGGTTTTTTTCTCAGTTTAGACATTGTATAGGATACTGTCTCAGAGAAAGGAACCCAATAACCCAAGCGAAGCCAACATCAAAGGCTTCCTTTATTCTGATCTCTAGTAGCACACCTGTACTTTGACCATGAACGTTAAACTATTACCTGGGGCACTCCTTATTTCACTTATCAAAACGTCTGAAGATAAGCAAGCGTGGGGCCTTGGATAATCAAATCAGTTTCACAAGGTTTAATTTTTTTTTTTTTGAGGTCAACAGAACACACATGAATGACACTAAAAATAACAGTGCATAAGTATTTTACATATTGAACACTGTCCTCTCCATTTGCTTTGTAACTTCTTAATTTTAACATTTATTTTGAGAAACTACCTACTGTGAATCACCACCCTCTCAGCTGAACATCACGGTGCTGTATGTGTCAGTGATCCTTCTAGTGGAAAAAAAATACAACTCTTGTTTAGGGATAGGAAGAAGGGAGGAGAGCTAGAAACTTCCTCCAAGATATACAGCTAAAACTTCTTTTAAAAAGCAAATATATACATAATGCAATTAAAAAGGGTCAATTCAACACATTATTAAGGTTTGTAGCAAACTGGGACAATAAACTCCCTCTTGAGTTACAGTCCGTTATGTTTTTCTGAAAACCAAAGCTCCTCTGACAAACACTGAACTAGTGCAAAGGGCTCCTTAAAGCTCTTTTTAATCCCTCCCTTTTCGGTTCCACCCACAGACACCGACCTCTGCTGTTCTCTGTCAATATTAAGGAAATGATTGATGATGATTATAAATGAGACAACAGTTCTGTTTTAAAAATGAGAAAATGAGAATGTCTGGAGTACACTGAAATCCAAGTCCTGCACCTCCCATCCAGGGTCTTCCGCAGCCGAGCCAAGCTTAAATAAATAGGATTTTCTGAAAAGATGTTAATTTTGAAGGTAAGCAAACAGGATGTATAAAATGACAAGCTCACTGAGAACGAGCCAGTAACAGCAGTCAAAGCGCCAAATAAAACAGGCAGTTTAAGGCAAAAGTTGGGTTTATATTATCACATTACATTTAATCATAATATACTAAAAGTCTATGATGTAAGAAAGCTGTTCTACTCAGCTTTTCTTCAAGGAGAGTTTTGAGTTTCAATTACAAAGGCTGCGGTTCCTAATATCACAGTTAAACTGTACTGAAAAACACAGTTAAAAATGGGAGTTATTCCCATGACTTGATGAGAGAAGCAAAATATTTCTTCCCACACACACCACATACTAAAGAGGCTTAAAGAAGGTTTTTGAACGCTTTAAGTTGTTTCCACTGAACTGGTGAAAAGTCAGAAGTGTTTAAAAGTGACCCACATTTGCATCTTTTCACTAGACTTTATATAATGTTTCTTTTAGTCTCTTAGCCTAACCATTTTCAACTTGAAAAGGGTCTATTCACGTGCGTAAAAATGCTTTGTCTGCAAATAATTGTAAATGTTTCAGGGCACAATCATGTTCTATCTCTGAAACCCACATAAAACATTTATCAGTGCTAAAAAAATCAGTTGCAAGAAAGCATTGTAAAAGTAAGCACTGATTTCATTATTAACAGTTACAAAATGTTAAGGGAAAAGGATACCCTTCATTCCCCATCCAAGTGAGATTTCTTAACAGGTTCTCTCTCAGCTGTATCCTCTCAGTTTGATCAAGCACTGTACTTCGGAAAATGAATTCACTATTACATTTTCCAGCAAATGAAGTTGTCAGTTTGTTGTTTTATTCCAGCCTTTTCCATGTATCCTTTATCTTCAAAAAAATCAGCTTGATCCAGCTCCAATATCCCCCAATCTGCAGGCAGAGACATTTACCAAATCTGCCCACGGCACATATGTGCGTCACACAAATGCCATCTCCCCCTCTCGCAGTGCCAGCCTCCAACTTCTGCAAGGCTGTTTTGTCAGAAACGGACAATTACCGAAAACGGACCGCAGCAACTGCTTTTCAAAACCAAATATAGAGACTGACAACCAATTTGAATGGAAATATAATGTAATAGATGCAATAAAGAATTTCCAAAATAAGAAACCTTCTTGCATGGGGTTTTTCTACACCTTCTGAAACCAGAAACAGGAGGGATGTCAGGAGCAGGATGAACAGCAGTGTGCTGGAAGGCTTGCAGCAGCACTGTAGTTCTAAAGCAGCCACAGGAAACACACAAGTGACCTGGGATTTCAACATCCAAAAAAAATTAAAGGATCACCGACTTCATGTAAGGAAACTCAGGTACCTTGAAATGCATTCTGTTGTTCAAAAAATTGACACGGCATAGAGGAAGATACTGGAAAGCAAGTCTAACTGCTCCCTGCTGGCTCTAATTTCTGAAAAGATGGGAGGGAATGACAGCTTAGTGCCTGCCCAATGCAAGACAACAGCGACTGGATAACATCTAGAAACCAAGAAAGCGTTATGATTATCTTCCAGAATGTCATGGCACAACATGAAACTGATCCTTGCTCTTGAGATTGAGAAATAACAGAGCAACAGGTCTTCCTAGCAGATTTTTCCCTTTTTTATGGATGTAAAGCAAACCAAATTAGCACAGCTGTATGACTGCAAAAGTCAAAAACATGAGTTATTTTTTGTGCTCCCTAATCCTGGTTACTACCACGCTCTTTTGGCTCATTAGGTACTTTTGACAGCACAGTTGTCAATTCAGAGGAAATTGTTTCTCTTCCAATATTTTCTTCAGATCAATCTTTTCATTCCTTCTGCCCCTCCTGGACATCCCAGTTGAAATCAGAAGAAAAGAAACAAGTGTGGGGAAGAGCAGATGAAATCTGGAAACTAACTCCCTGAAGAGAAAATTCTACATACACAAGCAGCCCACATGAGGATCATTTTTTAGGTCTGCTCTGTAAATGAGATGGAAATAAGTTACAATACAAACAGCGAATAAGCTGGCACTGGCCAAAGAGCAAAATGCTGTAAGAGGCAACTCCACCTGTCTGTTCTCATATTTTTTGAAAAAGAATTAATTAGCATTACTTCTTATAAAGTCTGCACCAAAACAATACACTGTGAAATGGGACCCTCAGGGGCTTTTCTGCGCTGCTATGCAAAGTTAAGAACACTGACAGCATCCAGCCTTCCACCAGTATTTTCATGCAAGATTTGCTTTCCAAGTTGTGAGTGCTCATGACTATAAAATTACCTGGCAGCAAGTTGCAACATATCAACTTCTTAACAAAACACTTTCTAGCACATTATTGCCTTGCAGACAACTAACTTGGTTGTTTTCTAACTTCATACAATGCCTACCACATTCTCACAGTAGCCAAATGGCTTCCAAAACAAACAGAGTTACTGAAAACCACACATTTCTAAGTTTTAGTTATTTGGTTTTGTTTTTTTTTTTTATTTAAGGATACAGACTTCTTCTAGTGACACCGTGACACCTGTCCACGTTTTCATACTTTTCTTCTCATACTTGTTCTACAGATACTTTCCAGAACACTTAAACTACTCAACCTAAGCAAGACTTCAAGCATATTAGCTACTTCATATAAAGATAATTAAACCTTTACTTCAAAAATATTTAAAGGACAGCATGATTAATAGCTTAATTCTCTGGAAGGACTGACAAGCACTCACAGCAGAATATGGGAAATCTTCCCAACAGAAGGGAAACCTTTGATTTCAATGAGCACTGCACCCAACTGGCAGAAAAATGAATTAAAGACCCTCTCTTCCACCAGTGTAGGAGAGCATGGATCACGCAACAGCAAGCACACAACTTAATCATTTTGTCCTGAATTTTAGGGGCCACTTTATCACAAAAGAAAACAACGCAACTGGCAAGTGTTGCATGAACTTACATTTACAACCGTTCAGAACCAACAAGTTACGATTACTGCAGGACATCAACCATGGACAAACAATATGCACAAAGAGGCTACACTGATTACTGAAAATCTACTTTCAGTGAGAAAATGAAAGAAGAGATCAATCTCAGCCACAAAAGTTCCAATTCAGTATGCGAATTCAGTCAGTTAAGAATGGGGCTATTTCCCCCCCACGTGATTCTCACTGCTGCCCTTCTCAGACCAGGAGCGCCATTTGGCACTTAGGATGGGGAAGAAAAAACCCCATCATTCACAACAGCCACAAAAGTGTATCTTGTCTCCAGTTACTCTGATAAATACATCAAGATTATAAAAGGGTTCAAACCATTTATTTCTCATTCTTCTCCGTTAACAGAGCCATTTGTTTATGAGAGAATGAGGGCGAAGGGGGGTGGAGGGCAGAGGGGAGGAATGGTTTCATTCTGAGCATGGGAGATACTGTCACACAGGAAGCAGCACGATCTGACTTCTTTTCACAGCTGTGTCACGCTTAGTAAAAATCTGATCTGTAAACTGCAGAAAGCAAGACAAAACCTTCATCTTCTGTACTAAACTCTCTTAACCTGTGAGAAAACCACTTGCAAGTAACTACAAGAAAGCTCCGAACAGTTTTGGTAGAAGGGTTTGGTATGAAGGAAACTATTTCTTTTTCCACTAAAGTTATTTAAACAAAACAGTAAATGTGAAAAGGTGGGGGTGACACCTATAGGGTTTTGCTTGTTTTGTTTTCCGATTTCTTTATAATAGTCCAGAGGGAATGGAGCCATATGGTTTGCTGAGTAATACCATGAAATTCATAAAATAAGACTGGTGGCACGAACAAAGTATTACTAATCTGCAGATCCGTGGTTCTTTCACTGAAATTTGTCAAATCCTGCATAGACTTATGCTTTTTGAATTGAACTGCATGTACTTTAGCTTAGGGAATAAAGAAAAAGCAATGCAGCAATACACCCAAAGAGGCCAGATGAACTGATTTAACTCTGTAAAATGGAGTTAAAAGCAGTGTCAACTGAATGGTTGGTTTGCATGCTCCCTATGAAACAGCCTGTGAAACAGAAGTGTTTGAAGTCTGGAATGGGACAGAAAAGTATGGGCCAAGGTAAATTAATTCAAATCTTATTTTTATTCTGCATATCCAATCTGCATAAAGCTCTTCAGACAACGGTCTGTAGCTATTAGGAATTATAATGAGATTAAATCTCATCCTAAAGAACATGAATGCAACTACACTCAAAGTAGCAGTCTGCATCTGCTTATAGCAGGTCTTAAATTAGGTATTTCTTTATCTACACTTAAAATAGTATGGATTCAGATAAAGTTCCAGAGCTGTATAAATGTGAACAAGCACTAATAGTCTAACTATTCCTCATGAAAAAGACAGGGTAGCACTACTTGGTTTTCTCCAGTCCGCAGTCATTGCAGCATACAATCGTGCCATCATGAATACTGCTGCAGCAATTTCTACAAAGTTTACCTTTGCTGGTATTGAGGTATTTCAAGTACTGCAAACTCCACTAAATAAAATATCAATTAAAGTATTCCTCCACTTACAGCAGCACTCAAAGGAAACCTCTAACCTTTTTCAAGTGAAACTCAGCAAACTCCTAAAAGTAAACAGGGTCCCATTTAGACATAAAAGGAAGGGTAACATCAATAAACAGATTAATAAAAAAAGAAACAGAGTTGCATGACTCTGCATTATTGAAAAGTGTCACGCTTTCTGGGCATAAACCAAGGTTTGGTATTAGTTGTTTTTCAGTGATTCTGTCGAGTAATACATATAAAAAATAATTTTTAAATGCAGTATAGGCTTCTTAGTACAGCGTACATGATGCAGCAGAGATTTTTTTCCCTCTTTAAAATAAAAGTACATTTTCCCCTCTAAGACAGAAGGAAAAATAATTTACGTTGCATGGGAAAGCACACAAGTATTAATAATGGGGAATGATGAAGAACATAAATGGTTTCCATTTTCACATTTGAAAACAAGTACCTGCAAATTAATGCTAAAAGCAACTGGCCTATAAAGCAGCCATGTTTCCATGCCAACTGATCACAGAAATACATATAACAACAAAAAGAAAAAGAATAACCTACAAAACACGAAAATAAAAAGAAAGAAGTAGTGCTGGAAATCAAGATCCTGACCATACCCAACTATTTCACAAGAATAGCAAAGAACACAACAAAGAACGCAATTTAAGATGTGAATGGTGTACAGCTAATGGCACTTCATCATTACAATACTTCTAAAAGCTGTCATTCTCTAGTCAACATGAAAACCAGGATACAGAACACCTCTATTAAGAAGGAGGGAACACTCCTACAATAGCAGCAGTTCTCACGGAGGTTTCACAGTAGGTAGGCATCAAAGCACAGGTTACCATTCCGCGCACATCTTTCGTTAGGATTTTATTTTTTGTCTTTATCTAAGAAGGTCTCTCTTTGTTCTTCATTCACACTGAGCTGTACTGGGGTTCTGCAATCAGCCAGCAGAGCTGTTTGCAAAGTCAGGCGGTCTGCTATGGGAGTGCCAGCTGCAAACCCAAGTGTATTAGGAAGGAGCGGATATGTACTTGCACACAAGCAGCTCACATAACAACGTGCACATACGTACCTGATGTAATGACAATTGTGTACACGTATGAGCAACCTCAGCTTCACAACTGATAAAAAGATGCTATCACTTTCTGTACTACAGCAAAAAAATAAGTTCATACTTAATCACAGCATTTCTAAGTGGAAAAAAACAGACTTATTTCAAGTAATGAAGAAATATTGAATGCTACAGCTCTAAATATAACTGTTCCCAAGTTATTGACATCTACATGTAATAAAACCAGCAGTTCAAGTATTTGTTCATTAAAATCTAGAGAAATAAAGAACCTCCAACTAAAATGTCCATAAAATCTGTGTTATAAATGAATATAAACTGAAGACAGAACAATAAATTTCTGTTTCTTAATATGTCTTTATTTTACCAAGCAAGCAACAGTGCTTTTCTTTGTACTTAGAAAAACATATTAAAGGACATTAGAGGCTTAAAAAGGATGAAAAATCATGGTCACAAAACTTAAGAGTTGGAAATCCTGCCATTAATGCTTTTTAGTGCATTTGAATTTTACTGGTTTGCTGCATTTTGTGCAAATAGAGAACAAAATTTACAAGTGCTTGTGCACATCCTACTGACTTCATATTTGTGTCAACATTATGTGCCAACAGACCTACACACTGCAGGGAAAAATGCAAAGTTTAGATAAAATTATTTTTAAGTTCATTTACTACCATCAGTCTGTGTAGGGACCTCAAGTGACATCAGTGGATGAAAGGGAATAATTATGGCCACACCCCAACCTACTCAGAGAGTATAAAAGACCAAGGGTTTCATCAGACTTTCTTCCTCTGACAATTTAGAATTCATGAGAAATTAATTTTTTGATGTGACAGTTACTTGCTGCTCTCTTAAGCACTGATAATAAAACCCACACATTTTCTAAGAAAAAAACTTTGCCATTTAAAGGCCAAAAAAAAAAAAAAAAAAAAATAAATTCTGGTGGAAAAGACCAAAGGTGAGAAACTGTTAAGTCACTATGTGGGGTTTTTTTTTGTTTGGTTGGTTGGTTTTTCATCAGAACAGTGTTTATATCACAGCCAACAGAAACGGCAGATTAAACATTTCACACCTCTGAAATACTCTGTTTCTGACTGCAACTCCCCAACTTTCACCTAAGGTTGGTCACAGCCAACTGACCAACTGACTGTAGTTTTTGTAGAGGCTGAGAAATGATAATAATTCATCTAAGTGGAGAGGCCATGATTTCTGCAGAGTTCTTCACATATAAACTATTATTCTGAGGCAGTGCACACTAGATTGCTGTTTGATATTCTAAAAAATAAAAACACATATTAAAAATCTAGGTATATGCATAAGACACACTCAATATTCCTAACTGATAAAACTCTACATGCAAAGTTACGCACTTCACAAGAACCTTTGCAGTATGTAAACTGTTCAGCAACTCTAAAAGTAGAAAGATATGAATTCTGACATGGAAAATGTATTTTGATAAATTCCTATAAATCTTTAATGTTATAAAAATTACCCCTACTCAAACCAGCTGTGGCAACAGAAAGCTGCCAGTCAGCCACAGCGCAGACAGTACCTGCACACCCAGCTCCACACTTCCCTGACAATTTATTCCTGTTATGTTTTCAAAGGACCAAGGGTGGCAAAGCTGAGTAAGATGAAAGGTCAGTTCAGCTTCTCAGACCTTCACCTCTTTTCATCCATTGTCAAAGAGACTCACTCACTGTTGTACAAATCCCTTTCTACTTTCTCAAAGCTTCAGAAAGACAGTTTTGTAGTAGCTACATCGTTTCACTGCTGTGTATAAAATCATCCAGAGAGCACATTAATTTTTCATATGGCACTGCCTTGGGCAAGATCCTAAATGGTAACAGAGCAGAAGACTTCATGTTATTTAAATACAAACAGGAGAACAATAATGAAACAAACTTAAAAAAACCCACAAACATTGTCAACAGAGCAACAACTGCGAGGACAAACAGCAACAATTTCATGCTCAGCAACACTTCTCCCATAGCCTTGGCCAGCACAGTGTGTTTATATAAATGAAAGAAAGAATGCTGCCCTGAACTCACCCATTATCCCACTGAAAAGGTATTGTGGGAATGTTAACTTTCACCTGGCTGACTTCCAGATGCCAGCAGGAAAAAACACCCTTTGAAAATTTTAGTCAACGGATGAATACTTCACATTTTTCACATTTTCCAATTATTCAAAGTTACATATAAACTAACATCAGCCTTGAACTAAATCCATATGAACTGGGCAGAATGACTGACTACTCTGCAAAACAATAAATCAAGGGGTCTTGCATCCAAACTAAACAGCCAGTGTCATATTTCACAAACCACGAAAATTTTGAGGAAGCCAGCGCATATCTAGAATAGCAGAAATGCTTGCAGTGTCCATAAGAGCATTTACTGGACAATGCAAGTAAGTGCCATCCTGAATTTCAGCAATGCTGCCTGATTCTGCAATGCCAGTCTGGACGTCATTTGAAGCCTGCATTCTGTCATACAATCAACAAGAGAGAAATTCACCTCGCCATTCATCCAATATCTGAACGGGTCCTCAACAGAAACTGCAACACAAGAGAGCCAGGCATTGCAACCGCATGGTCTAGAGAAGACCTTCAAACAAAACGAGCAGAAATCCCCTTTCTGTTTTAAACATAAGGCATTTTTCTTGCTCTTTTCCATCTGGCACTTCAAGTAGCTGTCTTTATTTAACAGTCATCTTGAAGTTTTTAATAGTCATACAACATGCAAACTCAAACTGCAAGAAATTATCCCTTATTTCTTCTTTCCAAAGTTCAACCGTTAACTAAAAATAGCTCACAATCATGTCTCTGCTCTAAGCCCTCGTATCTTAACAGGAGGAAGACTCGGTACTCCCATAACATCCCCATATTCCAGTGCGCAGTGCACAGAGCCTCATCCACTCACCAGTGTTTTGCCAGTTTGTTTCCATTCATGCCCCATCAATTCCTGGATTCAAATAGACAGGAGGGGTTTTTTTGAGGAGGAGCTTTAGAAAGTACATTTTTGATTTGACAAAAGCTTGCTCCTCTATCACAGCAGAACATTTTGTATGGCCTTGTGTTCAGTCAAGCCACAAGATGCCTTTTTAAGTGCATTTAGCTTCATTCAGCTCACAACTGAAACCATTCCCTGTGATAAAACAGGACACAAACACCACCTACCAAGCATTTCCTCAGAGCACCATTAGCAACAGAATCCTATGCTACTTTGGTGCCAGTTTCCAACAGATCCCAGGTAACGTCAACATCACTACTTGCACTGAATGCACAGTGGAAATGGGCACAGAAAAATTAAGGGAATTATCCCAGGTCACTCCTGAAGCTACAAGTGTGAGAAGACCACCAAGATCATCTGGGCCATTCCACCACCGCTCAGGACACTGTACTAGCACTGCTGCCTCTGCTCCCTGCCTCTCTTCCTACTCGGATGTCAATGATTGGACTAAATTTACCCCGAAAGTGAGCCGCCCTGCACTTCACTTTGCTTCAGTACTTACCCAAGATTTTTAGTAATGAAAAAACTCTAGTATGACCAAATTAAAAATAAATAGAGATGACTTGAAGAAGGTGATGCAGTTCTCATGTAGCAAATATATTTCCCAATATAGACACCTGAGTGAAGTTCCTTTTCTAGAGGTACGCATCCCACAAAGAAGCTGGATTTACACTCAAGTATGCTTGTAAACGAGGACACCAACACCTAACACGAAGTCATTCCTAAGTACCACATTGTGATTTAGTTCTGCTGATTCCTAAACATCTTAATGCAAATGTGAAATAAGCCCAGTTTACACTTAAACAAGAGTTCAAACAGGCTCATACGAGCTTAACTAACTCAATTTAAAATTGTACCTAATTAAATGCGAGCAGTTTCCCAGGTATCATATGGCTTATTCATGGACTACTTATTTCCCTATGTATTTTTGTGATCAAAGTGACCTTAGATACAACATACGAGGTTATTTACTATTTATAAAATTATTCAGTGTTTAATGTTGGTTTTGAAATTAAGTCTTCTAAAATGAAACTTAATTTTTATTAATTCTCTTTGAAAATCTGAGAGAGAAGTAGATGATTTTTGAGATCCATTTTTTTTCCTGCACAAAAAAAACCCCTTCTGCCAATAAATCTTTAGGGCATTTCAATAGCTTCTAGAATTGTATAAACCACACTGAAAAATTCATAATTCCTGTAAGATAGTATCCCCAGGACAGTCAAAACCCCCAAACTTTATTTTCAGTTTCTTGGGTGGTTTTTTTTTCCCCCTCATTTGACTCTTTGTGGGTAAGAAAATATTTTCTATTTATTTATTTGTTAGCAATTTTTTAAAGTATTTTTTAAAACAAAGCCACAAAGCTCAGAAAAATCTCTTACAAAAATCTAACAGGCTTAAAAACAAGTTCTGAGGAAAGATGCTGGCAAAGTTATGAATACAAATGCAAAATTTTTATACTCACAGTACTCCAGGTTCTAAATTACAAACCAGTATATTGCATTGTGTTGATATTGTCTTTATTCATAGTACTAAAAAAATAACATCCATGATTTTAGAGTCCTATTTATTTCAACTGAGTTACAGAACTTGGTTCCTCAACTGCAGATACTGAGCCAATCTCTGGACAAAATTTTAACAAAAAGGTTATCCTATAATGACTTGGGCCCAGAATGCAGAACGCAGTCAAGATCCTATGGATCTGTAAGCCCATTCCAATTCCCCTCAGTATCAACTGGAAGCTGAATAACCCAATATCTCCAAAATCTGCTAGGGAAGAAGTTGTGCCTGTAGCTTACTGTTCTCCAGATTCCTACCGAAAATCCCTTTTTATTGCTGTTTAAGGAGATGGTCCTCACTGCTGAATATATAATGCCAGATTTAAATTTTAGATGGCTGCAGTGTGGCCATGAGATAAATACCAAGTGTATTTCTATGCCTCTGTATTTACAGTAAGAAGGAAAGTAATCTGGATTCAAAAATTCAAAACGTGGAACCTTTTAAACAAAGACATACTGAGAGAAGCCTTGAACAGAGGACGGCCAAATACAAACAACATATACAACCAAATCCAAAAGGCAATGTACTGTGAAACCCTTTCAGAACCATACAATACTATGGGAATTAAGTAAACTTAAGACTCCCCTGCAATACTCTCATCATAGCTAATTCGTGATTTCCTGTATGCTCAGTACTAACAGTACAATAGGGCCTCTATTGTGAGCCTCCTCCCACAAGCTTTTAAAAAATGCAAGACATTCTTTTTATCTAGACTGGTGTGGTGAAAATACATCCAGCTCTATGCAGATAAAAGGTTATTTTCTTAGAAGTTCCTTTTGTTTTTAAAAATAAGAAATAATGGTCTGCTGTCTGGTTGTCCTGAGTTCAGCACTCACAAAGTAGCGCTTTGGCAGCTGAACTTCTGACCATGAATCTCAACCAGAGTAGATGTAGGAAGCCGCTTTAGTTTTCAGATAACAACAAAAGGTTCCAAATTAAAAACTATCTGCAAATTCAACACAACACAAATAGGCTTTGACAGTCTTGCAAGAGATGAAAAAGTCAGGGCAAGTTTGACAGAACCAAGGAATAAAGAGACTGCAGCTACAAACCGTGACTGACAGAGAAGGTACTAAGTCCTTTAAGTGCACGTAACTGATTTATAGAGGCACTGAAAACTGATATTGCATTTTTTTAATCTTCAAAAAATCCTCAAAGCTAATGCACATAAACCAAAATGAACAAGACTTTCCACACCAAAAACTGGTAGCAGAAATGAAAGACAGTAATGTCAGCACAAGGCAGCCTAGGAAAGGAGCACAACTAGCAGACCTTGTAGCGTGCAGGGGAGAATTGGTGGGGATGCAAGGTAAAATCTAAAATGCTGCAGTGGCTTTGTCAGTATCTTAATGGTCTTTCTTAGACAAGAAATAGTATATTAAGATCGAGACTTAGCTAGGCAGTTCAAATCAGCATGGGAACGTACATATACAACACTTAAGAGCACTTCTCGGTAAATGCTGATTATATAAATGGGAAAATCAACAACACGAGAAAGGTTGTGATAGACATTAACACTATTCAGTGAAGCACTAGACACGCATTAAGATGGTTGATACACCACAAATGTGAAAACGCTCATTATCCAGTTGAAGATAAAGCAGTTTAACATATCTGGTGCAATACATGAAAGAGGAAAAAAACACAGTTTAAGAGTTTGGGAGACTGGCTTGTGGTTATCTTGCTAAACACTTTTGTCCTACATGACTCTGCAAAGGCTAAAGCATCATACTCAGCAAGAGACAAACTGGCTGCAATCACCTAATGAAATTTGACTCATCTGGGAATTGTGATGAAGTGCTCCACACCACCCTTTCTGCTAAGCCATACATTTTCTTTATGCGATTGAGAGTGCCATGCTGCAAATATGCAAGAAGCAATGGTAATTTTGGACTGTTCGGCTTAAAATAGAGGGCTATTTCTGAAAATCCATATTCAGGTAAAAAACTCACAGAAGTCAACAGAAATTCTGCAATTAGAATTTAAAGATACTGGGATCTGCACCAATGGCAAAGCCATTGCTGTCTGCCAGCCCCTAGCAGCACCTCTCAGTGACTATGACTGTACATATGACTAACAGCTGCCTGGGGCAGCACTCCCTTCCTGCAAATCCTCCTGTGGATCAGCCCAATCTGACTGGAGAGCACACATCTTAGTAGAGCTCCTTTCTGGCTCATTCTCCCAACTTCTGACTCACCCAGAGGCTACAATGACATTCTGCAGAGTGGAAAAAAAAATAAAAATGTATGTATAGCAGAACATGATGAAAACACTCCGCAGTGCTGCTCCTCTCCTGGCTTTCTTCCGAGCTCTGACTCCCCAGCACACTGACTGAGCACAATGCAGGACAGCACACTGGGCATTCCTCCATAGGCCAGGTACAGAGCTTTCGCGGCACACAGCATACGCTCCTGCCATAGAAAGGAATACAGTTTGATGGGAATATGTCAGGGACAGAGTTGGAGAACTGGATTTGCCATTCCTGCTGCCGTCACAAGGCAGGCAGGGGCTAATTCCTATTGATCACATGTGGGAGAGGGGGACAATCCCCCACATGGCAGCAGCAACAGCAGCCAGTCTGGCTTTCCAAGGCTACAACATAAACAAAACAGAAATCAGGACCACTCTCTTGCTGCCCCCAGAGCTCAGCTTTCCTAACCTACTACCTGCTTTACCTGCGTTTAGACTCTGCTCTGACTGTCCAACATGGCTGAGGGCCTACACCCCTTCCGCACGAAACCAGACACATTTCCGTAAACGTGCCAAACACTGGGCTGCCCAGCACTGTTCCCCAACTGCAGACATTGCTCGCTTCTGAAGGTGACTTGTCAACCAAGCACAGAAGGTGGCAAAAGCATCGCTTGCTTTAAAAGGCAGCAAACCAGTTATGTTCTTGTCATGTTCCGCACAGTGGTGTGAGACCTAATTGCAAAGCTTCCAGTGTACCGCACTGGGACAGACCTCTCGCCACTCTTATCACAGGGTGTGTCCATGTGTGACAACAGAAAATGGAATCTATCAAAAAATATTTGGGCTGTTCAGGAAGATCGTTAGTGCACATCCAACAATAAGAAATTCGGACTGCATGCAGGGATTTGGAATTGTGACTCAAGTCAAAAAACGGTTCTCTGCTTCCTTCCTTTTCCTGTGAGTTGGTATCAGAGCTCCCCTAAAAAGGCTAAAAGGGGAGGAGGGGTAACGTGCTGAGTTCTGGCATTAATAGAGTCACAAAGCATGAACAACCCTCACTGCAGACTTACATAACTTTGCCAGTGGTGACACAACTCGCTGAAAGTGGTTTGGGCACAGATAAAGGACATCCACTGACCTGTAAATACGACTATCAAAATATGCCTTAAAATACCTAATGCAAAGAAAAATTATGTAATCGTATTACCTCATGGTTTAATACTGGAGCTACGAAGCCCCTGTAACAGAAATAAAGAGCTTTCTATTAAAAAAATAAACCCCACAACTTTATAGTAACTCTGAACAACTGCCTCCAGCCCCAAGGCCAGCTTTTCTGCTTTCTGTAGGTTCCCTTCTGGCTGATGACACTGGCAGATACACTGCAAGGAAGCAACTCAAAAGGCTCCTTGAAAAAGGCAGGTATAATGAAAAATGAAAATGCAGAGATGAGCAATGGCAGTCTAAAATAAATACCTACATGAAACATCCTATAGCATTAGCAACATCTAGTTCAAAGAAAAAGAAAAAACAAATAATGTCAATTTTCAATTATGTTGATTAGAAGCAAACTAGATAATTACTAAATGGCATAATAATATAGGAAACACGATATGTTTGGGAAGTAGTGTCAAAAATATTTCATAGAAGAGACAAGTTAATTTATAATCACCTCCCTCAAAAATCAAATTCTTGGCCTGCTGCGGCAAACAAACATGTCATGTTTTGCACATCAAAAATAATTAACCTATTCAGCTAATAAACAGGTATTTCTCTTTTGATAGATTTCTTTTAACTTGGAACTTAATTTTACATAGTGAGTTTTTGGGGAGTTATTATTTCATTAGTGTTTCTGCCTTGGTTAGAGGCGCTGCCTGTTGCAGTACCCATACAGGTACTGTCTGGGCAGCCGTCCCTCTGCCAGCCAAGTGAGCATCGCTGCCAGCTCCCACCTGGGCTCTGGAGCTGGCGACAGCAGAGCCCGAGGGTGCGGCTGGGGCAAGCAGTGCTCTAAATACTGTCCCCGGCGTGGCCACAGATAGCAGCTAGGAGGCGGCACAAATTAGATGAGCTCAGGGATTGTCTCACATTCCTCAAGGAACCGGCTAGGTCTCTGGGCAGGTTCAGAAATAATTTGAAGTTTTAGTTATTTCAACCATCAAACCAAAGCTGAGCGGCAAAGGACAGGGCTACACAAGCACCTAAAAAAGTCCAATCAATGGACTCGCAGCACCCTTTTTCACACCATAAACAGCTTAAGACACTCGGCTTCCCCCTCCCCACAATACCATCACGTAAGATCATATATTAGTTTCCGCCAGCCAACGCTTTGATGCTGCCAGATTCCCAAAACACTTCTGAGCATGTTAATCACTTGGGAAAATGCGTTGAGGTTTTCTGTGCCTTGGAAAAGATCCTATCGTAATCACAGCTCAGGGATCCTAAAAGGCCCACCACAACTGGAAATGCTGCTGCAATTCTCCAGTCTTCCCGGAGGAGTACTGGCAAGGGAGCAAAGGGTTATATTTCAGCAGGAAATGTTAATTTTAGATTTGTCTGCAATGAATGTTTGCTATCTTTTCCTGATCAATACATAGATTAAAATGAATCATCATTTTTGGTCTCAAGACAGTAGCAGAGAAAACAACCCGAAAAACACAGCTGGGAACTTCTGTCTTCCCAAATTGTAAATCTGTTGCTATGCTGTCTGGGAGTGAGAAAGCACGTGCAGCTGAGGAACTAAGGCTAAAGGGCCATGTACTACAACTTTTATCCTCACCTTAAATTTTAGGACATGTGTTAAACGTGTAACTCCATCTCTGCTCTCTCACTAAATAAATAATTACGGGGCCAGAAGGTTAGGGAGCCTCAGATGAGGCTGCTATGCTGCTACACTGCCAACTGCCATGGGATTTGAAGGCTTGACACATGCTGGAGAGTATCACCTCATCAATGTTCCCAGCTGGCCCAGGAGGCAGAAACCTAAGTACTGCTCTTAAAGGCAGGTCTCTAACACACTAGCAGCCAGCCTCTCCAGATTAGGTTTGAGAAAAATAGTCGTTACAAATTCATGACAGGTAAAGAAAGACAAAATTGCAACAAGCAATTGCAGTCCAAAATATTTGCATAGTTTCATGTGTTATATTTCATGTAAGCAAATTAAAGATCACCTTACTTCTCAGCACCTTCACTTAAAGACATTTAAATCTGTGCTTTTCCATACACTTATCACTGTTCACATAATTTTCTTGTAAAGTAAGCACTTTTTTTCTTTTCTATTCTTATGATATTCACATAAACAGGCATTCTGAGATAACGTCAGTTTTGTCCCCAAAAAGGACTATCCAGCCTAGCCGCCGATCTGCATAAATGAAGGACTGACTTTGTTTCAAAATGTTGGCAAGTGCACTACTGTATCCGTACCATAACAATTCACTGTATCCAGCCCAATCCTGCTATCTCTGATAGCACTTTTAGCCAAGTACTGACTGCTCTGTTTACATTGAAAATAAAATAGAAAGAGAGATTAAAGCATCAGGCATTTTTTAACAAAGGGCAGATGCTATTTATCTTTATGATACAGACGGATAAGTTAAGAGCTAACCAAACTGACAAACGTATGGGCACTTGTAATTTGTTTTGTCACGCTATCAGGAGCTCCACATTATGATGAAGTGTCATAGCGCAGGCAATATTTACAATGATGAGCTTTCTACATGCAGTATACTGGGTGCTCAAAAGCTCCGTGCTCCAGCTCCTCTTTAACCACACACAACACTGAAATGAAAAATTCACAAAGGTGACAGCAGTTTCATTTCAAAACTGTGGTTTCATTGACTAAACTCCTTTACTGAGCATGAATACAGTGATTCTCAGATAATTACTATTTTATCTGCCAAATCACTAATGATATAACACATCCCTTGATGGAGAAATACTGGATCTGCATTGGGGGGAGGGGGGTGCTGTTTAAAGAAGGACAGACAACACCACTGACTCTGCACCAATTTGATGCCCTTGATGCCATTAAATGCAGAGAAATTCCATTTGCCTCCCAAGTATTATTTTACATGAACAATGACAAAACCAAGGGAGCAATTTAACCCTCTCAGTTTCTCTCTTGTTTACGAATTGCAGCAACCCCATAAACCCCCATTTCTTGTCAGATTGGGAAACCATGGCAGATGGGGGGCAGGCAGTTGTTTGCTGCAACTGGACAAAATACTCTGTTACTGGCTTACTCTCAGATGGTTGACATAGCAGTAAACCAAACAGGACATTATCTGTCAAACACTACAAGATCCCAATACTGAAATCTTGCTGACTTTGAGGGTCAATGAAGAGCAACGATATAAATATACTAAAGTTAGCAGCCCAGGCTGCTAATTTTACATGCCCGCTTCACCAACGCACAGCTAAAAATAGATAAAACAGATAAGAACACAGAACAAAGAGATGCGCTGGACAATTATCTTTCTACTAGCATAGTCTACTTTAGAGAGAGATTTTTAGCGCTCTTTATTTATAAGGGATATAGATTTTTGAAAGTGTTGCTCAATGGGATTTCAACTCAAATTACTAGATTTTATTTTTCTTAATATTTTCTTGTTCCCTTCCTAATGGGATGCAATAATGAGATTTGAAATATTTTAATAAGGCTATCGGGCTACTTGCCAAGGGGCTGGAATACTAAATAAGAATATTTATATCTTCTAAGACCCAGGAGAAGGAATCAGTGCGATGCACTTCAGACACGTATGTACACTGCAAAAATGATAGTTAAGTTTAATTCACTGGTAGAAAAAGCACACATTCACTTGAGTTATTAGGCCTTATTGTTTTTAGCGAGGCTAAAGGGATAATTATCTTTTGCTGCTCCAGCCTAAAAGCAAACATTCTTCCTGATAAGGACAACAGTTAATAAATACACGGCAATGTTAAATTGTTTTAAGTTATAACTGGTGAAATTTTGAAAACCGCCACCGATAACAGCACTTTGTACCATTATTCTGTCCAGATCAGTACTACGAGTGAAATTGTGACTTTTGAATTTAATTTTTTAGAGGAAAACAAAGCAGCACAGCAGACTGACTCAAATCTACATGGTAAACAGGCTCATTCTCTGCTCTGTAGCCTTCTTTCGGTATCATTTGCTTACAAAATGATAGTGTTTATACACAGAATTGACATTCTGTCTCCTTATGTCTGGGGGAGAGGGGGAAAAAAAAAGAAATCTCCGGATTAACGTGATAATTTACACCAAGCAGTTCTGAAGGCATATCTGCAACATCAACCTAGGCATATTATTCATGTTACCTTAAAAACAAGCAGCGATCCATTAATGCATTTGCTAACACAGGTCTAGGGTTTGGTTTTGTTTGTTTTAAAAAAAAAGGAAGAGGAAAGAAAGAAAAAGAGAAATTCAAGTTTACGGGAAGAGCCTTACCTCTCGAATACAGAGCCCGCCCGGCAGATTTGGCAAAACCATTTCAGAGCCAGGCCCTGGGCACTTTTTACAGCCATAAAACGCTGCTTTTAAACTTCCTGTTTATTGGAATATCAGCACAGCTTTCTCCCCCCCTCGGCGCTTCACCGGCATCGCCCCGCAGCTCCGAGCGGGGACACCGCTCGGGCCGGCACCGAACGGGACCGGGGAAGGGAGGGGGGGCGAGGGGAGGACCTCCCCCCAAATTCCCACTCCGAATTCCCCCCCAAATTCACACGCCGGGGGCAGTTTCAGCACCGTTTGACTTGAGTCAGGGATGAATTACACCCCCAGCAGCCCCCCAGCCGCGCCTCGCCTGCCTGCCCGCCTTCAATTCTGATTTCTCTGCAATTCCCTTCACCCAGCCGGGGGCCCGGGGGGCGGGGGGGGCGGTGACGGGCACACAAAGCGCGGGGGCGATCGCACCCGCACACACGCGCGCGTTACCTAGAGGCAAGCCCTTGTTGAGCAAGTGGGAGCTTCCCATTGAAGCGCGCTAAGTCCGCGCCCGCCGCGGGGAAGAGGAGGAGCAGCAGCANGAATGGTTGGGGGTTGGAAAGGACCTCAAAGCCCATCCAGTGCCACCCCTGCCATGGGCAGGGACACCTCCCACTGGATCAGGGGGCTCCAAGCCCCATCCAACCTGGCCTTCAGCACCTCCAGGGATGGGGCAGCCACCACTGCTCTGGGCACCCTGGGCCAGGGACTCCCCACCCTCAGCGTGAAGAATTTCTTCCTCGCGTCCAATCTAAATCTCCCCCTTCCAGTTCAAAGCCGTTCCCCCTCACCCTATCACTCCCAGTCCCTGTCCAAAGCCCCTCCCCGGCTTTCCTGGAGCCCCTTAAGGCGCTGGGAGGCCGCCACCAGGTCTCCCCAGAGCCTTCTCTCCTCGCGGCTGCACCAGCTGGGGAGGTGCTCCAGCCCCCTTTGTGGCCATCTTTGCGGCCTCCGCTGGGCTGGAGCAGCGCCAGGCCCTTCCCGTGCTGGGCACTCCGGAGCTGGGCACGGCAGGCGGGCTCTCACAGGGCAGAGCCCCATCCCTCGCCCTGCTGCTCCCGCGGCTTTTGACACCACCAGCTTTCTCCGCCTGTCCTCACAGGCGCGGTCAGCCAGTATTTTATCCCTGCGCTACCCGAAGTGCAGCCAAGACTGAGATCTGGGTCAACACCCGGCGTTGCCCCCAGCGCCCGCTCCCGCCCCGTGACCTCCTTTTCCCCTTCCCTCGCCACCACACGAGGGTCCCCGCCATGCCAGCGGGGTCGGCGGCGGACGAGAACCAAAGTCTGCGCGCCGCCGCCGGCTGGGTCAGCTGACGCCGGCTCCGCTCCGCCCCGCCCCGCCCGGGTGAGGGTGGCGGCGCCGCCATGGCCGCCGGGGTCTCCCCTCCCCAGTCTCGGGAGGGCGGCGGGAGCTTTGCTCCCAGCCACCTGCAGAACTCTTGCGCCTCCTCTCCTCCCTGTGGGAGGAGGCGCTGTCCGGGAGCACACGGTTCGCTCCTTTCACCCGCACACCCAGAAGAGCCCGGCAAGAGAAATCCCGTTTCTGTTTGTTTTTTTTTTTCCCGAAATAAACTGCTCCGTTTCTGTCACCGTTTTCGCTGCAAACGGCCCCAAAGCCCTCGCTGCCACCGGGCGGCCGGGGGACCCCACACCCCCTCAGTAACGGGGGGAGGGGACGGGACGGGTCAAGTTTGCTAATGTTAAGATTACAGTTGATGTATATTTTATATTAATTATATTAATAGATTACTTCTATTAAGATTTTAATAGTGCTGTAATATATATAATAAATATATTTTATATAAATATAATTAAGGTAAATTAATAATTAAGGAATAAAGTAAGGTATCAGCAGTCAGAGCCCCATTCTCCTCAGGCAGAGGGGAAGCCCCAAAGCTCTTCCCAGCCGCCCCGGGGCAGTCTGGGGGCCCGTGTCTGTCTGTCCGTGCCTTGGCATACATTGATCTCCCCGCACCTCAATGTATGTCTGTCCATCCATGCCTCAACGTATGTCTGTCTGTCCACACCTCAGTGTACATCGGTCCATGCCTCAGTGTACATCTGTCCATTCGCGCCTCAACGTATATCTGTCTGTCCACACCTCAGCATGCGTATGTCTATGCCTCAACACGTCTGTCTGTCCACAACTCAGTGTATGCCTGTCCATGCCTCAACGTACATCTGCCCATCCATGCCCCAACACACATCTGTCTGTCCACACTCCAGCATACGTCCCTCCATGCCTCAACTGACATGTCTGTCCGTCCTTGCCGTCACTGCAACACCGGTCTGTCCGTCCGTGCCTCCCCTGCCTCTCTCCACACGCCCGCCTTACCCCACGCCAAGCTGCCTGCGCCAGCTCTCAGCACCTGGGCTCGCACGTTCTTAATCCCATTTTGCAGGATGATCTGAAGTCCGTTGTGACTGCAAGCGCTGAACTCGGGGCCAGCTGATGTTCAAGAGCAGGGAAAGGGGAGACACTAGGATTTCAGAGCTCTTTTGCTTTGTTTGGGTTTGGGGGTTTTTTTGTGAGGATTTTTTTTTGTGGGTTTTTTTTCCAGAGAGGGCAATAACTGAACGCAAAGGTTATAAGGGGTGATTTCAGCCTCCAACTTGTGTGGATTTCAGGAATCCATTTAGAGCACAAGGAAAGGATTTTGCTTACAGGCAGCTGTTAGCAACTTGGCTCCAGCTCCTTAATAACTTCATTTTCCCCATCATTCGTCAGGTAGCACATGTTTCACAGGGTTATCCAGCAGGATCAGGAAATAACTCTGAGGAAAACTTTATGCAGCCTCTGATTTTTTTCATATTCCTCCTCCATTCACGGGAAAGCCTTTTGCAGCTCGCTTCAGACATCCCTCCAACAACAGAGTTCCTCTGGATTCTCACTGTGCCTCATTAGGGCAGCATCTAGCCAAGTGCCTCGTGTGGGGTCTGTATAAATAGACAAATTTGGTTTAATCACTTTAAAGTGGTTAACCACTTTATTGCCATTTATAGATGTTGGCAAATATAAAAATATATGCATGTCAAAGCTATAAGAAGAAAATCATGGTTGGGTTTTTTTTTTTTGCAGTTTTTCGGCTGCCATGTGGTAAAGTATGAGCAGGATCAAGCATGAGGAGTAGAACACGCTTAAACCGCACGTGCCGGTGTCTGTGAACAACAATATGGATATAGAAGTATTTCTGGGAAACGCTGATAGCAGAAAGTGAAAATTCAAAAATTAAGAGTAAAGTAGGATTTTTTATGGGGAAAAATAAACAGGAGCATTTCGTCGGTGGGGTTGCATGACTGGGCAACTGTTTAGTTCTAAACTGGAACTGCTGCTTCGAGGAGGGAGGGGAATGTGGTACAAAATATTATGACAAGGGGAGTGCTCTAAGTGAGGATAAGTTGGCATGATGAACAGATGGAGTATTCAATAACAGGAGGTTATTAATGCTGCAGTTTGGTATTCTCTGCGCTACTTCATGAAGGGATTCATATGCTTGCTCTTTTTCCTTTCTGATGCTACGCAGACGTAACAAACACGCACGCTGTAGGTAATGCTGCACTGCCCCCACACATCGCCAACTCCTGTTTCCTGGGATCCTCAGCTGACTGTAACTGGACCAACCCCGTTCCCTTCAAGAGCAGAAAGCTGATTTGCACCTGCTGAAGGAGAGAGGCTATCTGACCCTGCCTCCCTCGGCAAAAGGGCTCTCCACCCTGCTCTCCAACAGCTGCCAAAGGCTCCTGCTCTGGAAGATAAACTATGAAGATTCTCAGGATGGAAAAGAAAACAAAAATAACCCAAGAGTGATGGAAGTTTTCCCTCAGAATACAACGCGACGGTCTTTCTGTTGAAGAAAACCACGCTTGCCTTCACCTGGAGTTCAGTTCTCCCTGTGCGGCTTTCGGTGGCCTTGTTTGAGACTGGCCATGAGAAGACTGAGGAGCAGACCAGCTGACTCCAGTCAAACCTTCCGCTGCCCCCACCCGTTTCACTTCCTATGTTTTCCAGCTCACCTCTGGGTCACCAAACACTCGGTCATCTTTTAAACTTTGTGCAGCTACAATATAAGTAAATCTTCCACAAAACATAACAATCCCCATCCTCTTATCACATTTTGATACTGCTGTCACTGCAACTAGTTCTTATTTTTTTAATAATAATGTGACACAGCTGAGTGTCTTTCCTGGTTTTTCACTAACCAAAGCCCCCAGACTGTTTCTTGGCTTCTTAAGAGTCAGCTGGAAGAGCACATGTGCTGAAGAGTAAATAGATTGTTCTAAGTGTATCTGTTAACAGCCGTATGTATAATTTAAGTTGTAGTTTTATTCTCCTCAGGATGTCTCATCATAAGGGAAAGACCTCGGGCTCTCACAAATTAGGTAGGTTAGGGTACAGATATCTTTAGCAGATGTGACTTTGAAGATACTGAAAGAGGAAGTTTTACTGTTGTATCGTTTGAGCAACGAGCCAAGATCCATGTGGAAACGGTCTCTAAAGCACATAATGAGGTTTCACAATAATCCGACACCTAGATACAGAGACAGTGTACTTACAGATTTTCTTTAGTTTGTCACAGCTGTGTGTGTTGGCTCTCTCATGCATGTTTTCCCTTCATGAAGTCATTCATTGTACAGTCTTTAAAGCCATCGTTTTAAAACCTTTATGCATTTTTTAATCAAAATGTAAGATTATATTTCAATAGAATATCTTAACTTCTGTCAACAGTAAATCTTGCTGATGCTATTAGGAGAGCCTAAAAGGGATTTATGTCAGAAGAAAAGAATGGTTGGATAAAGCAGGCCCAACATTTAAACTTTATCCTAAAAATAGATCTTTAAAATGTTTAATCAAAATAAGTCGAGTCAATCTATTTAAAATCTGGAAAGAAAACTTTGTTTGGATTTAAATATTTCCATAATTCTTTTGCCTTGATCCTGAGAAGCATTTGCTGATAACACACACATGTAGAGATCAGTCTGCTTTCATTTGGCAATTGCATATTTTAATTAAAGCTGCTTTTTTTTAGGTATAACTTCCTCTGTGTGAAACTGCCCACTGCAGGAAGTTAATGCCTTCTGGTTGATGCGGAAAAGAAAGCCATTTTTGAGAAACATTTTCATCAGGTTCTGAGGGGAAAATGGAAAAGAGAATAACTGACAAAAGGGAAACACTTAATCTTTAAGAAATGGTGGTCATCACAAGCATGAAATAAAATAGAGGACCTTCATCTCCTGTTAAAAAGGAGGTTTGCTGAAGGATCAAAGCTGTAGATTAAAGTTCCACTTAATGAACAAGAAGTTCAGCTGTGTCAAACATTCAAAGTCATTTTTGAAATGCCAAATGTGCATTGCTCCCTTCTCAAAATGGAACGGCTATACTCGCTCTGTGCTGGAAATACCAGCCGTACAAAAGTGAAAAAGATTGCAGTGGGCTGAATGAATGGAAGAATAAATTCCCTTCAAACCAGTGAACACAAACCCCCTTTCCTCTGATGTTATCTGCATTAAGTGACTAAGGGATTTTCTTCTTGATCTCACCCTCTTCATACAAGTGCTAAAACCACAAGAAACAGGGTGGAATGAAATCCTCTGCATTTTCTGGTTATCATGAAACGAGAGGTATCATTTCCCATCTAGTCAGGAGGGGCTAACAGACCGTTTCCAGGAACGTCTGTGTTCTGGCTGAAGAGAAAAAGAAGACCGAGATGAGCAGCAGAAGAAACCCATCGAGGACCATTAGTGGATGTCAGCCATTGTCCATCTGTTCACAGTGGAATAAATCCAGACCTGAAGGAAAAACCACAACCTGCCCCATATGGCTCGCTCCCTCCTGCGCTGGCAGGGCTTCTCTGGGGATCTGACATTGGATGAGGTAAAGGAGAAGCAGCATAATCTGTCTTCCCAGGAACGAGCAGCTGATTAACACGAAAGGCCAAAAAGTGGGTTTAGTAACCCAGGGAAAAAGTTTCCTCCTTCTGACCTGTTGGAAATCTTTGAGCTCATTCAAACTGTGTAAGTTGCAGAGGGACTGTGCTGACGCTCCTATGACTAATGAAGTCCTTAAAAATTTAACTTTAAGCACCAAGAAGATGATGTGGGCTGTGGATTGCCTCAATAAGCAAGCGAGACCACGGATACAGCTGTCTTCCGAGGCGTTAAAGAAGGCATTTGGAGTACACTACACTGAAAATCCCGTTAAAAATCATAATGCAATATACTTTCAACACAATGAACCAGCACAACAACATTCTGCATTTGCATTTCTAGAAGTGGATTTTAGCAAATTGCCGGTCATGAAGCAAAGTATTATTTTTTAGCTGATTAAGGGCAGTAGGCTCAGACCCACACGGAATAGTTATGATATCTGACTCTCTCCTTAAAATTTTAATGAAATTAGATCCTCCTTGTGGTGCTGCATTCTACATGCATGGAATCAGACATGCATTTTAAAGCCGAACTGAAGGGATCAAAACCCTGCAAGTTTGTAATAGATTCAATAACCTGTTTGGTGGCAGTCGTTTCACAGGCAATTAACCACTCCAGTGGCCTAAGCAGAACCAGTGGATGTGCCGAGCGATGATGTTGTGGTGTGTCTTTGGTTTTTTACAGTCTGATGAGAAACTCAACAGATGCAGAAAATCAAATTCAGAAGTGATTTAGAAGAGGTACTTTTACCTCCACAGATTCCAGGTGCTTCCAGAAGAAAGGAGAGATGCTCAGGCTGGAAGCTCGATCTCTGCTCTAGCTCTGAAGCCATACGCAGTTCACATTTGCCACTGTTACTCCAAACATGATTATCTGCTCAGAAGTGGGATTCATTATTTTGGGCCTGGTACCACGCTGAAGCAGCCGTAGGGGCAGCTCTTGGAGATGCTCTGTGTTTCTATCAGTTTGGACTGGCAGCAAGTTAGCGGTGTCTGTGCTGCAATGCAATTTGCACTCTGGTTTCCTCTACCTCCTCTTTAGTTCCCTTAGAACACACTTGGCATCTTAATTTTTGTCAAAGTTGCACAACAAATAGCCAAAGGAAAAAAACCTATAGTTGTACCAGAGATAATTTTAAAGTTCCCAAACAATTATATTCACACTTGTAAACGTCACTCATTCACTGGGAGGCACAGAGAACAGCACACCTCGTGTCTGAAAAACACACCACGAAATTGAGGACCCCCTCAGGTATGATGAAATACGTTATGAAATCAAAGTAACATCTCACTCAGTGCTGATCCAGAGACTTGTCGCAAACTAAGCATGAGGCTTACGAACCTGGAGAACTAGCAAGGAGCTACCACGCCCCGGGATTGTCCATTTGTGACACTGAACAAACTCTCTTGCTTTGCCAAATTTACCCGGGATGATCAGAAGTCATCAATCTTGCATTTCTTTCTCTTCCAAAGTGAGCACTGCTTTGTACCCTCATGAAATACTGCCCTACCAGCACTCCACTGTCACCTAGTGCGAAGATAAAGACAATGGTTCATTAGTGAGCAAAAAGTGACCTCGAGTGAATCACCACACCAGCTCTTGAGCCACGCAACATCTCCCTGGCAGCGCCTTGCCCTCCACTGACTGATCACATCCACCTGCAATTAAAATCCGATAGTGCTACACCGAAACAGCAGTCAGCCTCTATCTGTACACCATCAGCCCAGCACTTCAGACACCTCCAGTAGCTCACACTTGGCACAGCAGGTACAACAAACGGCAGAAAACATTTGCACATTGAAAAACCTGAACGCATTTGTGTGAACGTAATAAAATCTACCTACGCGTAAGTACTGAAGAATTTAATGGACTATAAGGGACAGTGTAAGCTCTTAACTAGATATTTTTAAACTTGTTATAATTTCATTTTAAAAGCACTGCATCCAGAAATTTGTAAACAAAAGAAGAAAAACATCCTATTAGCTATATAAAAAAATAATAATCTCAATGAGCAGCCCTTTGTAGTAAAATAAAACAGGAAAATCAGAGTGGAGAAAAACAGTAGCAAAGAGACGGGCAGTGAAAATCAATTCCACAGTTACACCATATGGAACAATATCCAGGCTAGGCAGTCCACAACAGGGAATGGTTGATGGTTTCACAACCGTAAAAAAAACCAAACAGCCAAGGTTTCATGAGTAAAACACACACCCTGTTGGCCGCAGAAACACATTTCATTCACTTTATCTGCCTCCATGTATCTAACAACATATGAATATTTTTATATCCCCTCAATACATATATATTTTTCTAACAGACATGTTATACCCAGTTATTGGGACATACACCTTTTTTTCTTTTACTAACCCAAAAGACTCTTGTGTAACTTTTATATTTCCCATTCTCAAGATTTAAACCTCAATAGCTGGAAAGTAAACCGCAAGAAATCCTTATCGTTATAAAGGACTCTTAAGATACAATCCAAATCCTAAAGGACATCAGTTTATGTGCCAGCTTTCACAGCGATATGAAAAAAAATATTGAAATATATTGAAAAAGCTCCTTTTGTGTTGCTGTATAACGTAAAGAGAGAAGCAGGCTGTTAGCCTAACAAAATACTGCCTGATTGTACTTCTATTCACATCACAGACAATTTCACTGTAGAAGAAAAGTCGATTCAAATAGGTGATAATCAGTATCAACAGCTTAACTGCTACTTAAGCTTATATTTATTGCCAAATACCCTGACTCACAGCCTAAGGCAGCGCTGTGCGTTACGATGGGGTGGTATTATTTAGAGATTATTGGATAAACTTTCCAAAGGCTTCAAGACATTGCATGAAGAAAACGCTGCAGAGAACACATCTCACAAAAACATTTTCCTGAACCACCGCCTTTGGAACGGTTTGACTCCTCTACACAGGAAAACACCATCTGACAGAGATGTTGTGTTGAATTTGTATCACGGCACAGCACAACTGTGGCCCTACAAGAGCCTTTCGGGAACTCCACCAGCTCACACCGACCGTAACTCTCGACAGCAGAATCATGGGGGCAATTTTAAAGATAGTTACTGCCGCGCCAGGCAGGCGTCGTGTGCGCTACATCGGCACACGTGGGATTCCTGATGGCACTGGGGAAGGCCCACAAGGAGTTCATCATCAGCTACAACACAAGGCATTAAAATCAATAAAAGAACTTTCTACGATAGGCTTTAAAGGTGAATTTCCTAGAAGCGAATACTGAACAAAAGAGGATCCGGAACATTATTTCACCTTCTGAAACTGGTTTTGGTTAATGCACCACGTTGCTTAGGTTACTCTTTTCAGGGTTTATTTCATTTATTTTATCAAGACAATTATTTGGTCTCTTAACATATGCTGTCTTTTTATGAAGCGGGGTATCTAATACCGCTTTTGTGTAATGAACTATTATTTTTCATTACACGGATGTGCCATTTGAGCTACCAGGTCACAAGAAACACAGCAAGCAATTAAAACTGCAACGCTGATGCAATCAACAATTTTAAAGTTTTTATTTTTTATCGCCTAATTCTAGGGAACATCTTCGGGTATATCAAACTATTTTTTTCTTGCATCAAATTCTCCTGTTTTATTTGGGTCCTCTTTATTCCTAAGACCATCAGAAGAGTCACTGAAAAAAAGTGTCACATGAAATATTGAAATATATGGAAAGAGCTTCTTTTGTGTTGCTGTATAATGTAAAGAGAGAAGCGGGCTGTTAGCCTAGCAAAATACTGCCTGATTGTACTTCTTAAATTCACATCACAGACAATTTCTCTATAGAAGAAGTCAATTCAAATAGGTGATAATCAGTACCAACAGCTTTTATTAATTTGTATTACTTTATGTACCTGAAAGAATGATCGCAGTATGGGCTTGTACATCTCTACAGGAAGAGTAAAGTTCAGCAAACATACACAAAAAGGGAAATGCTTCCACGCAAATAGATTGAGTTCTTAATTAAAATGATTCGATACGCCTTCTGAACAGTACGAGTTACATCACAGATGATGAAGTCACCTTAGGAAAAATGTACTTTAAATTAACTAGCGGAGGCTAAAGACAACTGAGCTGTAATAATAAGTAAATGCACGTAGATAATGTATAAATAATTAATTAGCTTTTCCTGAAAGACCTGGAAACAAATGAGAATACTTCGTGCATCATTGTACTGTGCGGATCTCTAAGCAAAGTGGCTTCTGAGACCCGTGACCCAGAAAGGTTAAAGTTTGTGTCTTTCCCAGAGGCTGCACCTACACAATTACCATTACAGAGAAACCCAGATCGGAAGGCACTATCACAAGAGAGGAACAAACAATAACTCATGTAGATAACAAGTAGTCTGAGGAGAAAAAAACCCACCCTACCTTGGTTCGGTATGAGTCTCCTGAATGTTTTTCCTTTTAAACACAACTGTAACTTCTACCAAACACCAATTATTGAGAGGGAAGGGAGGATTTTTTTCTATTTCTTAAAATCACAGTCAGAGTTAAGTGTTCTCAGCCTGTTTCCAGATCTTTCCCAACAAGAGATTTCCAATTGTACTAAAATCTATGGATGTTTTGAGATGTAGACAGATGTCTGTGAGGCCATAGGCTGAGGTCATCAAACTCATCTCATTTGTGACCTAAGCCTGGTCTCCTGGCTCTCTTAAAAAAAAAGGGGGTGGGGGGTGTGGAAAGGACACCAAAGAAACTGTTTGCTAATTTACCTAGAAAATCCTTCTAGTTAATTTTTAATCCAGTATATTTAGTAACATATGGCCAACACAATGCACATTGAGAAGATATATATTTGGTCATCTATCATTACTTCTCAACAGTGTAATTATTATTTCTGGCATTATTAACAGGCAACCGTCTATTATTTCCTGAACATCTAATTAACCAAGTTTTCAAGAACTCATCTTTAAATCTCATTTCAAAGGCAGCTCCACTGAAATTGCTTAAATTCATACATATTTTGTATAAATCCTTATCAATGAATGGTTCGATTTCTCAGTTCTTTAAACATCCAAAGAAAAAAAGTGTCACGCTGATGCTGACATCATTTCTGCTGCTTAAGGGAAGATAAAATTGGGTCTCTCCAAGCTGCAGGCAAAATACTACAATGGATAACAAATATTCCTTGTGTGTACACGATTGGAACGGCTGTCTCTGCTGGGCACTGACTACATCGTGGGGCACAGAATGGATTCAGAGATTTGTTTTGTTAGAAGCAGTTCATGTGTCCATGCAGGATTCAAACAGCTTATTTTACGATCACTGCTACCTGCTCTCTGACCCAGAGGTGCTTTCTTGCTTAAAACAACCATCAAACCTCCAAAACACTACAAAAAACCCCCCGCAATGTAAATCCATCGCACAGGGGGTTCTATTTAAAAAAGCAAAAGTTACACAGATAGTAAATTTTCTGAATATTTTTCCTTTCGATGGCTTCAGGGTAGCCTAAATTTTTACATATAATCCACTGTCGTGATCACCACTGTTTCTGTTCTCTTCTTAAAAAAGGAGAAAAAGGTTTTGTACAGGAGCATTAATAGTCCCACATGCCCTCTGGCGAATGGGGAAAATATGTCAGTGTGAATTATTGTACCGTCTCCATGGATCAAGATTTCTCTTAGTGCTTTCAAAATTCCACTAACAGAAACAATTGCTAAGAGCATTTGCTACTTACCCTGCCATGCCAGAATCAAATAAGACCCTAGGATCAACTAATGTTAAAATATTATCTTTTATATTGATTTTTTTCCCCCTACATTAACTAAGGAAGAAACTGCTAAATAATTTTAGCCGGAAAGAATGGCATATCACAAGGACATTCCAAGAATTTAGATAATTAAGATAATTGCAGAATAGATTTTTGAGCAGCTCAGACTACCAAAATTGTAAGAATAATTTTACTTCATTCTGAGCCAAACAAGTTGTACTACATATTCCACTTACTACACATCGAGTTACAGAGGGGGATGTAATAGCTCTTATCTACAGAAACCCAGAACACCCACACAGACGCATTAGAAAAAATAATTCTAATTTTGTGCAGTTGTGCATGCAGATTCATATATGAAGGAGTGAGCCAAGTACTAATAAAGAGATTCCAAGTCCATTTTCTCTACTGGAAGGCTATTTTATGGGCCCTTATTAAATTCTTTTTTAATATTTCTTTCTTAGTACTGGATTACGGTCTCAATTAATTAATAAAGTACAACTGTAGAAACTGATGCACCATTAGGCAGATCTGGTATGAAAACTTATTTTTTCCATTTCTTGATTTGGCAAAGGAGACAAGAATGAACAACTGGTGAAATCCAGGCACTGCATATTTACACATTATTGGTTATTTGTACCAAATAGCAAATTATTTTCGCTTGAAAACAATCCTCTTGATTCTTACACCGCGTTCATCACCAGGATTCGTAGGCATGTAACAGATTCGCATAAGGCAACCATGAAGAGGCAATAAACCACAGCTTTGCAGGCTGTTTGAGTAAACACTACTGACACGCTGGTTAAAAAAGTTAGCGCTACATGAAACTGATAAAAACAAACACATATTAAAAGGATTATGAATCAGCTGTCAAAGAAAAACTCTCTCAACAGA
Source organism: Geococcyx californianus (assembly GCA_013389885.1). Classification (NCBI taxonomy): domain Eukaryota; kingdom Metazoa; phylum Chordata; class Aves; order Cuculiformes; family Neomorphidae; genus Geococcyx; species Geococcyx californianus. The sequence goes on along the minus strand of VWPV01018516.1, from coordinate 75,122 downwards.
GATGTTTCTAATGGGTATCTGTCATCATCCTCACCAGTGATGTGGACACATAGAAAATCTTCGCCAAAATGACTGTGAACGCCACAAAAACGATACTAACTGTAAAAAATAACAGCAACAGCACAATCACACGGTCATGTTGGAGCACGGATAAGTGACGATTATAGAAACAAAAGGAGCTTTAATAAAACCAAGATGGAAAGCTTTGCCATTAGAAAAGACTGCTGCCACGCTGACAAAGCAGGGAACTAGAGCCTTACAAGTGACGTGTGGCTCCGGGTGAGCTCCAAGAACCACAACAAAACAAAAGGAAATAACATTTTCCTTGAAGAAACAGTTAAATTCAAGTAAGGAAGACATTTTTGCCATTATGGACAGGATTTATCTCAGATATAAATACTTAACTCTTGCTGCCGGCCCTGGCACTCACGTTGCATACATTCAATTGGGCACAAAAGCAAAAACTCAGTGCTAGAGAAAAATGTCTCAAAGAGCACAATGTATTCAGATTGCCAATAAAAAATGGAGAGATAACGTGATTACACTGTGTAAGTACCTTCATAGGTAGAAAACCCAGACGCTGAAGGGCTGCCTAGACTTAGAGGAAGGCAGAATAAGAACAAGCACTTAGAAGCTGCATATTTACATTTGAAATCTGTATTTTCTAGGTATTAGAGGGGTTTTTAAGCAGATGATATTGACTACGCTATCAAGGGTTATGGTGGTGTCTTCATCTCCTGAATGTCTTTCTCAAAGATAAACGTCAGTCCAATAAAAAACTTGGGGCTGAACTGTATCAGGGAAATACGTGATACAAAGTGGTCCAAGATAACCTTGAAATTCCCTCCTGATTCTACACCCTGGACAGCTACAGCTCCAAAAACTTAAAGATTACTAATGGCTCTGCTCCCTATAAGAATGGACAGAACAGATGATCCATCTTTCACCAAACATCACTTACTGATAGAAATATCTCCCTGCTCGTGATGTCCAATTATTACTGAGAAATTGTGATGAGAAGGGGTGTCTTATCATAAACCAGCTGAATTCCAGCAGAGAGCTCATGGTGATCCCACCAAGAGCACCATGGTCACAGCAGATGTACAGATTTCAACTGGACTTCAGTGGGAAGCCCCCCAGAGCCTGTGGAACACTGACCTCGCTCTGCTCTGCACTGGGGCGGCCCCACCTCGAGAACTGGGGGCAGTCTGGGCACCACAGGATAAAAATCATAGATTTACTCAAGTTGGAATGGACTCAAAAGGATCACTGAGTCCAACTCCTGTCCCTAAATAGGACACTCCCAGCATTCACTGACCAGTCTTGTATCCTACTTCTAGCAACAAACTAGAAGATAAATTTCCAGGCCTGTTAAATTACATTTATTTCAATAAAACTTGTGTGTTTTGGAAATATCCCCGAGAACAGCCTCACACAGACTGGTGTGCATATTTTAACGTACTTTCTGATGTCTTCTGCTAGTGCTGAATATTGGTACACGAAGAGCAGATTTAAGGAGAGAGGAGAGGTCCTTCCTAAGGTAGGTCTGGAAGATCATAGAACCAATCCTCTGCTTGGAAACGATCTCTGAGATCATCAAGTCCAACTGTACCTGTCCCCTCACTAAACCCTGTCCCTCAGGAACTCATCCACCCGCAGGGATGGCGACTCCACCCCCTCCCTGGGCAGCTGTGCCAGGGCCTGAGCACCCTTCCAGTGAAGAAATTTTTCCTAGTGTCCAGTCTGAACCTGCCCTGGCACAACTTGTGGCCATAAGATCCAGAGTAGGAAAAAACCCTTCCTTTCATTCTAATGCAAAAAGCAAATTAGGAAGCTAAACTCTATAAATGATGATAGAATTCTGTTGGGCAAACTCTTGAAAAATTATCAAAAGAGAACTAAGTTGATCATCTGGAGACACGGAACACGGAAAGGAGAAATTAAGATCAATAAAAACAGTATTCATCTGTTAACGAAACGTTTCCACCACCAAAGCACTCCCGGTGTTAAAATAAGGAAAGACTATCAACCCCAGGCTAGTTTACACCTTTTATTTTTTTTATGCTAGCTCTGTCTACGTTGTATAGAAGAATTCAGCACAGTGGGTGTAAGACAACACTGCTCTCCAACGAGCTGGCTATCTCAGCTCCTTGCTGTTAGCAATCTGTGTAACCGTACTCCAATCACAACCGTATTCATTAATAATGCATGTCAGTGGCTCCATCTGCCCCTGTGCTCCTCTCATCCTTAACCGTGGCTTTATCCAGCAAACCCCCGCGCAGGTTTACCTCAGCAGGCACTGTAGGTCAGGTCCACACACACACAGATCCCCTGAATCCTGCTCAAACCACAAAATCCTGTCTGCCACGACGCTGGCTCCCCATCACTCCCCCCCAGTGCCAATATTAATTGCAGAAAACACTTCTTGGTGAAAAAAAAAAATCTTCTCCTGAGTCCTGAGAAGCACAACGCACCCCAGTCACTTCTGCAATAATTATGGCACATGAAGTAAGTGTGAATTATGTATTGGTCTACAGTTTCCACAATCAATTTCGCTTGCAAACAGCATTTTTCTGTTTTCCAATTCATTGAGAAAACAAAGAAGTATTTTCTTTTCCTTATGGACCAAGCCTTGATGTCACTGAAATCAATCAAAGTTTGCCATTCCAACGTGCCACCCCAACGTGCTAAGACCGAAGTTTCAAGTTAAACTTGTAGCTATTTACTACACAAAATAACAATTAACGCAAAGTAATTTCTGCTTCCCAGAGCTCTGAAATAATTCTGAACATGAAGCAAAGTTCACTGTTACTCAGACAGCCGTTTTCTGGGGGTTATACTGAAAGACTAGAGGGATTCAATTAAACATTTAATAACTGTAGAGGAACGTACAGCTCAGTGCGCCAAAATAAACTCAGCTCACAGCTGTATTAAAAATTGGAAAGATTTTCAGTAAAATAAATCCATACTTTATTAACATGCTTGCTACAGCTGAAGGAATAACATGCCATCATAAAATAAAAGTTTAAATCAGTACTGTGTGCTGTCTTGGATATTGTCTGCCTTAAAATCAGCTCTCTCTGCAGCTCATTCCGATTTTGTAGAAAAATATAGATAATAAGATCAATTTTTTACCTTGCACAGTCACTTGAATAAACCCTCTCCCACTACAAATTAGCTCAAGGCACGATGATAGGAAACCAAACACCAGCTATAAACACATATTTGTGGGATGAGAATCACAGAATCATGGAATGGTTTGGGATGGAAGGGGCCTTAAAGCCCACCCAGTTCCATCCCCTGCCAGGCGAGGGGACAGAAGCCACGCGCACTTGTCCGATCTTTTGGCAAGGGCTAAGCAGAACCTGACACCTTGCTTGTCCTTCATATTTTAAGTGATGATTGCTTGTCAGTAGCTAGCAAATTCCTTGAAGGTTGAAGAGCTTCTAAGAGAAGGGTGTTAATAAGTTTATTGTTGAGAATAAAATGTTCATTGGCTTTGTGCTGCGCTCCTGACTCTCCCTTAGCAGAGTCCATGCCAACCTCTCTCCGTGAAGACCTCTCAAAGAACTAAACAAGGAAGACTCAGAAATACAAAGTTTGAGATGTGAAGAAACTGGTTCTAGTCAAAAATTGCAGTTCAACTCTAATTCCACTGTGTGCCTTCATCTATTACTGTTAAACGAGCGGCGATTTCTAACATGACAGATCCCTACAATCCTCCACTCACTGCAGGTGGACTCAACCCCACCAAACATGACCTCTGAGCCCCATCATCCCACCAGAGCTTTACTCTGCTGGTTGCCCGCCTGTCCACAAACATCCCACCACAACCTCCCGACCTGAGTAACACTGTGGGAGGGAGCGCCAACAGCCTTGGTAGAACCAAGGGAAGTGATCTCTACTGCTCTCTCCGCATCCTCAAATCCAGCCAGGTTTTCACTGAAGTTCTTAGAAGGCCTTCTTTAAGCTTTTACTCTTGTATTAGTGCTAAATCTTCTGTTTACAAGGGACTGTAATGGGTGTTGGTCTCTTCTTGCAAGTGACGATAGGAGAGGGAATGGCCACAAGTTGCACCAGGGCAGGTTCAGACTGGACATCAGGAAGAATTTCTTCACTGAAAGAGTGGTCAGGCCCTGGCACAGCTGCCCAGGGAGGGGGTGGGGTCACCATCCCTGGAGGGGTTTAACAGATGGGTGGATGAGTTCCTTAGGGACAGGGTTTAGTGGGGAGACAGGCACGGTTGGACTCGATGAGCTCAGAGGTCTCTTCCAACCGGGTGATTCTGTGATTCTACGAATCTGACAAAGCAGGATAAAATCCACGCCAAACGAGTGTTCCCAGTCACCTCCTCCTGCTTTATGTCCCCAGAAACACGTTCCCAGTCCTCACACCACAAATCCAGTGGTAGCAGCTTCCCTTTCCCTTGACGTTCAAGTCTCACCTTCAGCTTTGCCTTTCCTATCGCCGTGCCCGCACGCCGGGGCCGGGGTTCTAAATGCCTGCTTTGCAGCCTCTCCCTCCTCCCACCCATGTGATGCCCTTGGATTTCCAAGCTTACTGGAGGCTGCGTAAGGACTCCACGCATACAATTTACACATGTCGTTTCCTGAGCAATTTAATCTAATGATTTGCTTCCACGTTCATTCAAAAAGAAGGTTTTTTTCTTTTTAAACAAAGCCCAACTTAAGAAGCATTGACATCTATAATGGGACTTGGATGGCAGCATGTGAGTAGCATTTAAAAGCCTACTGGGAGCAAAATTACAGCTCTTAAGAAGAGTGTGGCTTATAAAATTTAATTTAACTGTTGCGTAGGCCTCTTACATTCCTATCCGCGTTAAACAATACAAGCAACAAGGTGACTATTCAGAAAAAAATATCCAGCTTTATTTTTTTAGGCACAATTTTGAGAATTAAAAAAATAAAAAAAACCAGATGGAATCTTCTCTCCCAGCAGCCACAGAAATATCATCCTTTGGTACCTTTTTGTAAATGTGATTATAGGTCCATTTTTATATATGACATTTCAGCAGTAATTGTACAAACACAGCTAAGTAACTGTATTTGAAAATTTTATTATGGAAACAACTTTTTCTTTCTTGCATTCATCACTACTGAAAGGAGAATGCAGCAGGGGTTTTTAATAAATAATAACATAATTTCTAGATGTTCTAAGTACAAACCTTGTGATTTAAATATAGTTCAATCTGCTAAATGCTCCTATGAAAGCAAGATAATTTAAAACTCTGTCAAGAATAACTGATGAGAAACGGATTTTTGTTTTAGTAAGGAGTTTGCTAGGGTTAAATAAAATTCTATTTTTTTTTTCACGTTTTATTTAATTGCAAATAAGCTGCCCTAGAGATGAAAAAAGCAGCCAGATTATGAAATATTTCTTCATAAATAATACATAGCATTATTACTAGACTACTGATAGTCGTTAAACTGATGGCCTTTTCATTCCTCATCACTAATTTCAGACAGTTTTTTTAAAGCACACTTCACAAAAGTGGTTTTGATGTTCATAATCTTAAACCACATGGATCGAATCATAGGAGCGCGGCCACAAAGAGGTAAGCTTTCTGACATAAATCACTGAATCGCGTAGGGAAATGCAGTAAGGCACCGTGCCAAAGCGGGCTTTGTACCTGAAATCTCTACACCAGTAACTTGTAATAATGTTGATTTATTTCTGTTTCTTTTTGGAAGAAGGAGGACTTTCCCCATCACCACCTCTTGCCTCTTAGCACAGGGGTGGCCAGGGTGTTACTGGTTGTTCTGCACAAGACGTCAGTGAGCTTGGCCACCGTCTCCTGGGTAACCTCACCTGATCTGCCTTCACCCTCAAACTCCTCCCCAGTGTCTCTCCCGTGCTGAAATATTACTGATTTGCTCCTCGTAGCGCCAACAGTTCACATGACCTAATTGCCAACGTTGACATCTCCATGAGATGGCACGAGAGGAAATAAAATACCAACCTGTGAAAAGTAACATTTCTACGTCTTACTTCTGTTTCAAGAGATGTGTTGAATCCTGATGACGTCACCAAGTTGACTTCATTTTTACTAATCTCCTGTAGCTCCAGACTGAAAGATGAGTCTGAAAATTCTGACTGTTCCTCAAACCACACACAAATTTATGCTTTCTCCTTATTCTGCAATTTGATCGCTTTTTTTAACCGAAAAAAAAATGTTAATTTATATGAGAAATTCATCATTTACAATCGTAGACACCACAGTAACTCTGGAAATCCCACACAGATTTTCCTATCCTCAACATAATACTGAAGAAACCCCACATTTCTCTCATTAAAACACTCTTCCAGCTTTGAAGCACAACAAAGAATAACAAAATCTGGACTTGGATCAGCAAAGGAACAAGTTCCAGAGCTCAGGACCACATCCTCCTGCTAAAGGTATAACTTTTATACCTTTATAAAAGGTATATTCTCATTATAGAAAAGGTATAACCCTTTCCTCCTCCGTCCTTTGGTGCCTGCAGGTATCACTGGGATTTGCTTGCACCCATCTGTTGCAAACCACTGCGTCTACATTTCAAACTGAGTGTCATCCAGAGAACTCAACTTCAAATTTTTCTGTCCTCCCACCTTCCTGCTTTTTAAACGTAGCCTTCACTTTGTACCATTGCTCTCAACAAAATGGAACAGCACAGAAAAATGTTCCCTAGATGTCCTGCATGCAAACCGGCATGGTTAGTGGGATTTCATGACCCTAAACCCATTACTGGTGCATCTCATCCCACTGCTTAGAACTAAGACTGATGCAGGGTCACGCAGGGCACCACCCCGACCAGCAGGACGTCCCCATTGACCCAGCTGAGAAGAACTGATTTAAAAAGGGATATTTGTATGCTTCCCCGTAGAAACCGTGTGGTGAGGCAAGCCCGCGTGCGTCATACCCTGAGCACCTCTTCCACCAACACATCCCAGACAGGCCAGGAGAAGCCAAAGGTCCTGATGATCTGCTACATATTGGTTTTGTACAACCATATTTAAGATCACATACCTGAAGTTCATTCCTCTCCTGAAAAATAACAACACACCTTTCCCTTCTTGTATTTACAATACGTAGTTGACAACAGGATTTTCGTCATTTCTGCTTTCACTATAACAGCACAAATATTTTGATACCAAGGGTTGCAAAGTAGATGAACAGATTTCACGTCAACACAGACCAGTATGAAAACAATACACCCTTAGGTCATCAGATTTACTTGAATTTTCTGAATGGTTTTGAACAAGGATATTTCTTCCTGTGAGAAACTATTTCATGCTGAAACTAAAGGGATGGGCAATACAGCCTTGTCATTTGATTTAAAAAGTCCCTAGGGAGTAAATATTTGCTCTTTGCTGAATAACCGGCATGTTTGGAGCTTAAAAGGGATTTAAAGAGGGAGTGATCTATTTAGAAGGTATAACGAGGTGTGTAACAATAACTTACATAGTGACTTATTCTTTTTGAACAGGCACAGGTTTAGCACTTCCAAACACCAGACTGAAACCACCATCGTGTTCAATGTTGTGGAAGTCAAAGGGGAAAGGAGAGAATGAAAAGCTTTGTAATTTAAGTACAAAGCAAAACAAAAAGTGCTTCTCGTGCTTCAGGTGTTAAATAAGCATAGAACAGAAATGGCCAAATGGTACCTCTCGAATACTCATCAGGGGGAGCAGCTTCTCCTTCAGAAAATTAAATATTGGACTAAATAAGACACTACAGGATACACAGAATCAGAGAATCATGGAATGGTTTGGGTTGGAAGGGATCCTAAAGCCCATCCAGTGCCACTCCCTGCCATGGGCAGGGACACCTCCCACTGGATCAGGGGGCTCCAAGCCCCACCCAACCTGGCCTGGAACACCTCCAGGGAGGGGGCAGCCACCACTGCTCTGGGCACCCTGGGCCAGGGCCTCCCCACCCTCAACGTGAAGAATTTCTTCCTAATGTGTAACCTAAATCTTCCCCCTTCCAAATTAAAGCCATTTCCTATCATTCTGTCCCTGCACTCCCTAATCCAGAGTCCCTCCCCAGCTTTCCTGGAGCCCCTTTCAGCACTGTGAGCTGCTCTAAGGTCTCCCCAGAGCCTTCTCTTCTCCAGGCTGAACAACCCCAGCTCTCCCAGCCTGCCCTCACAGCAGACACATCCAGTAATCAACTCCCTATAGCAGACCAAACGAAACAAGCTACAAACCCAATATTTAAGGATATATTTGTGTTTGGCATGCCAACAAAGAAACTCACTGTTTGGGTACCGCAACACAAACTCAACGGATGCTGCTAGGTCGTCTCCAAGATGTTTAAATAAGGGTTTATCAATCTTGCACGAGACAGAAGCATTACACTTTAATTGCGAGCCTTAATAGCCGTGTAACAAAATACTTCTAATAACTGAAAGCACAAATGTGATGATTAAAATACAGTCAATCTTACTAAGTTGTCCTCTAGTCAAATGAAGGGAAGTAATTCCTTTCCTAAATTATTTACTGAAGACATTTGCAAGAGACAACGTTCCTGATTAATCACCACTTCAATCTTTGTTTCATTTCTTAACTTAACCAAGGGAAAACGAAGAAGCTAAACTGACAACACATAGAAAAGGAAAGAAATTGTGTTTGCAAAACAAGTATTTTACACTTCTCCCTTCTGGAATCTTACTGGGTTTCATTTGGAAAAACATAATTCAACAGATCTTTCAATACGTTTCTCACAAGCTGCTGGAGATACACGGCTTTGGAGCAGCACTGCTTCTGCTGATGCAACATGAAATGTAGGTGGAAAATCAAAGTCAAATTAATCTGTCAAACAATACAATGACATGCTTAAATACGCATCTAAAACATTCAAACCCTGAATCTCTTCTAGCCAGGATATCAGTTTTTTCCAGACTGGGAAACACGAGAGGAACACAAAGTGCTAGGATATTATTTTCATCTGCAACATCCAAGCGTGGTAACGGACTGAGTAATACTGAGTAATATTGAAATGGTCGAGTTCAACTGGAAGAAGGGACAGTTTAAGTACTGACCTAGATACTCTGTTTTCTTAGAAATAAATAAGATTTGGAGAGAATTCTTCATTACAAATCCTACCCAAAGTTACCAAATGTCTGTTTCATCTAATTATCTTCAGTGCTGCTCCTAGTATTTGAGTTTTTACTTCTTCTGATCACCTACACGGTTCATCAATATAAGAATTCAAGAAACGATAATGAAAAGTATTTCATGAAAATTAGGAATGACAGCAGAGAGGAAATTTAGTCTACTAAATAAAAAACGATGAGGATCAAAAAACTTTTGAAAATTAGAAACTGATGGGAGAAATTGTCTCAACGGAATGCAAATATTCTAACTATTTTAAAATACTGATGAGAAGATAGAAAATAAATATTGACTGCACATTTGATGAAATTATAAAAAATGGAGATTTTAGGTGTTATTATGCAAATTAAAACACAATCACTGAAGTCTGTACATATTCCAAACATTTGACTACTTTGACACAAAGTGAAAAGAATCTAAATCCAATAATAAAAGTATATTCAACGCTTTCCTTGACAGATGTAAAAGTTGGACTAGATGATCTTCGAAGGTTCTTCCAAATCCAAACCATAGTGCGACTGTAAGAACAGTCACAAGAACAACTACTGATCCCCTGTACGTGAAAGATGACGCCACCTAAGGCTGAGACACGGTGGTAAAGAACAACCTCTAAAATAATCAAACCCCTTTATAAACCTGTTCTGGATGCTTTCTGCAAACAGCACCTATGGAAATAGCAGCCTCCCTCCAAAAGCCATTTCTCTTGACCTTGGTGAGAAGAAAGTCTTGGCAAGACGACAATATTTTACACCGGTCATTTATATGAAAGCGTATTTCTTCAGGTGCTTCATCGGCCCCTCGATACAAGCAGGGTTTTTACGCTTTTGCACCGTAACACAAGCTGGTCTGAGGAGGGAGTGCAGGTTGGTTTTCTCCACACTTTTCTTTTTAGCAGCTGGAATTGTCCATCTGTCTTTGGCAAAAAAACAACGGAAAAGAGACTGAAAATTTGCAATTTAGGTACTGTCTGACGCATGTTCAGTGGAATAAACAAAACTCACTTTATTTCTTTTTGGAGTCAGCAACTGCAAGAAACCAGCTGAATGGAATGGATTTATACGTCTTTATGATTACATATGTATTAATGTATTTATAAATAACAAATTTCCATAGGGTTTTGTTTTACTTATTTAATTCCCACTATCTCTTTACCATCTGGCTGTAACAAGGCAGCTTTCTTCTGGCCAACTGGGAAGTTAATATAATGCAGCAGACAGGCTGGCTTATTTCAGGTGGGTGATGACAAACAACTTGGACATCCTGACAAATGAGATGAATGTCCTGGCGCTCATAGCTTATTTGATTACAGGGAAAACTACAGTAAAAAATAAACTGCTGCTGCTGTTGCATGGTCCTCCTCCTTGATTTTAGTTTTCCTGGTTAGAACAACTTCCCTTAAAAGCAGATGTTATTCTATTTTATTTATTTTATATGAAAAATGGCAAATGTGGATGTTGAAAGACAAAGCGTGCACAAATACGCTTGTATTTGCAAGCATATTTAATTCTTAAGATTTGTCTTGAGTCCTGGTGTTGGTCCATCGTGTTCAGTCATATATTAGGTGATTAATCTCAAGCCAGTTTTACCTAATTTTTACATGATTTTATACTAGTTTTATGTCAGTTTTACATTAGGTTTTTACATCAACAGTTTCAAGATTCACAAGTGTACAATCACAAATTACGTTTTGCTCTTTGCATTTAAAGAACTGGGATCACTTTTGTATGCAAAATAAATAAGATTATATTTTAGAAGTCACATTACTGAGTTCTGCTTTCAAGCCAGTATTAAGATACAATGAAAACTTATTTGCTTGTCATTGACAGTGTAAAAAGCCAAACTCCACTAGAAGCAACTTTCCCTTCTGTTAAATATTTTGAAGAGTACTAAAAAGAGTGAGTACTCTATTTACTAAGGGTAAAACTTAACAGGTTCGAGAATTTCTTGCATTTAATGACTCAACCATTACCTTACTAATATAGGAAAAAGCTACAGACCTTCCAGTTGAAAACACAGCAAAGGAAGCAGGCTGTAAATAAGATGCATAATTTTTTAATTTCATAAATGGATTAAATCTCACATGCAGACAATAATGCTGCGATCCCATTTTTAAGCCAAAGCTCATCGAATAAAAATATGCACCTACAGGTTTCTGGGTGGTATATGTACGTGCAAATTCTATATTTAAGAGAAATGAAGCTTCAGCATAGAGTGGAAGGCACTAATCACAGTATTGTAAGGTTGGAAGAGACCTTTGAGATCATCGAGCCCAACCTATGGCCTACTGCTACCTACACCTGCTACCTACACCTACTCCTACTTGTGAACTACACCATGTCACTAAGCGCCTCATCCAAATTCTCTTTGAACACCTCCAGGGATGGTGACTCAACCACCTCCCTAGGCAGAGCATTCCAATGAACAATTACCCTCTCAGTGAAGAATTTCTTCCTAATATTGCAGAGGAAGCCAAAATTAACTTGGAAACTTGCATTTATTGCTGGAAAATCAACCAGCTGAGAAATAGGGTATCTTAAAAATTTTCCAAACAACCTATCATTATCCCTATTCTAGTAACATCTCAACGTGCCAGATGAAATCATAGCCCCATGGCGTGAACTCAGAATGAGCAAACATCTCTCATTAGAGATTAAGTAGATAAGACAAAGGGGAAAAAAAAGACACAGCCAGTTGAAGCGACTTGGTTGACGTCAATGAACCCATTGCTGGCCAAACCAATAATATAAAGCCAGTCAGCTTCCTGCATCTGCATGGTCAGGAATTTGACTCCTCAAATTAGTATTTACAAACTGACGTGACCAGGCGTCTCACTTGTGCACAGAATTAATTCCTCCTCCTTCCCCATCCGTGACCATAAGGACACATGTGCAAAAACTAAGGATCAAAACACTTGCTTTGTGTTTTTGGAAACCAACAACAAGACTATTCCTTATGCTTTTCTTCATGCCTTTTGTTACTCATCTACAAATAAAAGTACTTTCATAAGAACAAACGGCAACAACATTTCTTCTGCATTTGTTAACACCATTAATCACCCATGGCACCACTAACACAATAATAAAAAGATGCAATTACACGGTCAACCACACCATGCCAAGAGAAAAAAGTAGCAATGAGAAATGGTAAAGGTCCCTCCAGTTCAGACAGTTTTAATTAATTTTTTTCTAGGTGAACAGTCCTCTTAAGAAACACCGCAATTCCTTCGAGCTCAGTCATACACAGAGTGCAGAGCCCCAAAGAGGTTGGCTCCCAGTGGACCTCTACAAGGAATTCCATTGCAGTGGACAAAGAGGGCTGAAGGCAGGAGATGATGCTGACTATGGCACTGCTGTTCCTAATATCAACTTGACAAGGGGAGGATTTGGAAGAGCACTGGCACAAGAAGCCAGTTAAGCTGGCTTCCAAGTAATCTTGGTACTGGCACACATCAAAAACACAACCGCGTGGCTGTTTTCAGCCTCCTTCTCCAACTTGGTAAACTGAAAGCACTGCACGCTGTGGGCCTCTCTCAGTGTCCTAGACTTGTGCAAGAAGGGGGAAAAGTGCAAAATTAAATTGTTAAATTGCTAAAATATAATTTACATCGACAAAAGAAGAAAAAGAAGAGGAAAAAATGGCCTCTATTTTATTAAACACAAATTTATCTGCAGCCTGACCAAAGCAAATAAAAAAGGGTGGCAGCACATAAAGCTGCACATTAAAGATTTAGGAAGTGTCTTTTATGCACAATCTCCATGAAAATCACTCCCAAAGCATGTCAGGGCTACTGCCTACGTAGCAGCACAACAACAAAGAGAAGTGGAGCTGCGTATTTGTTAGAAGCCTAAATCACCTGTTCCACCTTTAGTAATTTATGAAAGGACACCTCAGCTGATGGGAAACGATAATGTCTCCGAAAAGCAGCATTAGGAAAGCCCAAGTAAATCAGCCTTTCAGCTGAAGAGAAAACCAGAATATGTTACAATTCCAGCTCCAGATGAAGAAAATCCACTGACTTTTAGAATGATAAAAATATTACCATATACTGTCATTTTCTTCATTGCCTTCAATTAATTTTTCCCTGTCATACCCAGATAAATGCTAGCGATGTTACTTCTCAAGCCTACGAGATGGTTTTCATTTCTGATATAAGAAAGTCTATATAATATCCGTGTGAGAAAGAATATGAATTAAGAGTAGTGTAATACTTCAAAAATTTATTAATATGTAATAACTTTTCCTATTAATCTGAGACATTTAAAAATTAAAAATACATCAAATAAAAATCTACAGGACTCTTGTCCAAAATTACTCCAACTACACAATAAATCCATCATAAAACTATCTTCTTTCTGTGATGGAGTCATGAAATGACTGTCATATGCATATATAATTATACATTGTAACCTTTTGAGGAACAGTAAAATACGTTGAAAATGAACTTAAAACGTAAATTTGAGAAACTGCAGTTCTGTAAATCTAAACAGAAAGCGTAGCAAAGTACCTACAACTAAATATATCAAAATTAAACTCATTAAGTATCAAGCAATTAAGTACAGAAATTGAAGTAAAGTAATATAAGCATCTAAGGGGCAGATAAATCATTTGTTAAAACCACAAGAGCGTAACCGTATACTTCAAAATATTTTCCAGTTGTGCTTCTTGACCTGTTTTCTTCCTTGGATCCTGGGATTCTTTCCTACAGCTGTGTGATGCCTCCTCTGATTAAAATCCCAGGAACCACTGCCCTAGGTCAGACCACAGACTCAGTTCAGCGTGCTGCCTTTGGCCATGGCCAAACGTGAATGCCTCGGAAAAGCACGAAGATTGGAGTATCCATCTAGTAAAACTTTCCCAAATATGCAATAACTTGGTGCTCGGGAAGCTCCAAAGCAAGAGCTGATGGCTTGGAGTTCACCAATGCCCAACAGATTTCACTTTTCCTTGCCCAAACCATGCCAGAAGAGTCCAGAGCTCCAAGTCACCACCAAGACGCATCTTCCTCTACCTCAAGCCCCACCAGAAATCTTCGGTGGTAGGGATAAAAATACATTTACCTGTAGAACCCAGGGTTTAATCTCTTCTTTAACATCGATCACAACTCACACTGTGCTCTTTGGGGCAAAAGAAGGGGCAGAAAGCTCTCCTATTACCCTGTAATACTTCAAAAGCACATAGAGAAAACACAGCCCAAATTAACATCATTTACAACCCAAAAAGCCACCCAGATTCTTCAAGCAGAGCTTCTTAAACAAGTGTAATATTTAAGTAAGGAGAAATTATCCTGGGCTAGTAAGGAGTGATTAGTTCTGGAAATACGTACAGTTAAGCCAGAAATAAAAAGTTTAAATGTTATCTGGGAATCAGCAGGACAGCCTGGGAGGTGCTTTAATTGCACAGATGGAGCACATATGAGGCCAGGAAATCAAGTTGCAACTAATTTTTAAAAGTTGAATTATTCACCTCTATAGAAACCTCTCACTAGAGTGTGCATTTTTTCCTTTTCATTATCACACACGTGAACAAGAGGTTAAATAGTGGCAAAATTAATTGAGCTAAAACCAATTTTCTGGAGCAGGACTGTAAGCAGATAAAAATCACAGAGCCTGAAAGGCCGACTTCAATTATTTTCTATTCTTGGACTTAAGACAGGAAAAGAACCACAGACCAAGACAACAATCTCTTCACCTGGCAGTAATACGAATATAAAAAACAGATGAAGACAATTCTCTTCCAACGTTTTCTGGCTAGAGCACAGTTAATATCCAATGGAATGGAGGTCTGCCTAAAGATGTCTGTGGAGATTGCACAGTTACTTATCTGATTTATAAAGTATTCAAAGAGATTTAACACTTCCCAACAGGTAGAGGTAAGTATGGTTGAAAGGTGATTTTTAACCCTGACAGAGGTTTTTATTCATTTTTACATCCAGACCTGAGCTTGCCCTTAACGTAGGGCTTTGCCTCCACACTCGGCACCCACAGAGTAAAAGGACATCAAGGAAAGGTTGTTCAGCTCCAAGAAAGATTAATACTGGATATAAAAAGCCTAAAACCCCAGTGTCAACGTCACAGGTGTTTTTAGAGCCAGCTATTAATGTCAAAGATGCTTAAAACAAAATGGTTTTAGTGAGTGAAGCATTGAGGTGTTTTGATTAAGGTTAAGTGGAGAACCCCAGGACTGGCACCTCAGGTTATGGATTTCCTACATAGCTGAAAGGTCACGTTAGCACTACCGGGTATTTTAAAACTTGTGTACACACAACCCTGCAATACATTCATTTCTTAACGGATAGAAAGCACCAGATTCCTGAGGATCTTAGGAATGAGATACAACTTTCTCCAGTCCACTGTCCTGACTCTCCAGCATCCTGCAGGCACGAGAGGACACATCCCTACCTGTTCCTTGTTAGTGCCCATGGATCAGATGTCCAAGGGTTTGTCCATTTTTCACTCTATGTGCCAGATACGATCGACCTCCGTGATTTCCCAAGACGTTCACCACTGCTGTGTAAAAACTCACTCATTTCATCTGGTTTATGCTGGTCTCCCATTAGATTCATTACATTGCCCCCCTCTGCTTCTAGTATGGAAGGATTTGATGGAACAACAGCTCTGCTCAGCAACGTATTTATTGAGACTTGTAAAGAGTCTCTATAAAAACAGCCGATTAAAAGTCAAAGTTCATATTTTAGAAATTAACATTTTTAAGAGAGGCTGTTGTACACATGGGGCTCACGAAGCCACACATCCCAGTCTCTTTAAGCAAAAAGCACCCATCTCTGGAGAATGACACAGTATTTTTTTCCAAGAAAAATGAAACGCCAGCACATTGCACTGGGATTCAATGACAATTCGAATAATATCATTTTTTCCTAGCCAAGTGTGGAAGGATGTGTGTGTACATTGCTTTTCCCCCAAGTATTTTCTGCTACATTACTACTTGAAACGCTCTTTTATAAGGACCACGGCTTATATATTTTCATACCCGTTAGCGATGGCCAACTGTGGAAACACGCATATAAATTTAACAGGAGTACGACACAGTTTGCTATTTTTAAAGCTGGAATATTTTATTCTGGGGTCTTTTACTACATTAAAACACAATGAAAGCAAGGCAGCTAATTATCTAAGAGGTAACAAAACTTTTAAACTACACACAGATGTTATGCTACACTAAAAGGACAATTATTTTGCCAAAATCACTGCCAAATTAAAGTTCCTATTTGGAAACTTCCACACACTTGTGTTTGGTGCAGCTGCAGCTGTTTAACTGCACATAAATTTTGTTTTCCCCTTTCCGATTGTTATTCAAATGGCACTAAAGAGCAATTACAGCAGAATGACAATAACTAGTACTTTAAAAGTTCAAATTGCAGGAGATCTGTTTTAATTTAAATTCAATAAAGTATTAGAATGGTAAAATAAATGGCTCTCTCTGTATGCACATAAATGTTCTTTTTCTTTCTACACACACGTCTGCATTCAATAGCCACATCGATTTCCGTGGGCATCGAGTGCAAACGGCAGCCCCAGCTGCGGTAATCGTAAGCCTTTGGGTTGGTGCTGATGCGCAGGTGGGCTCGCTGGGGACAGAGAATTGGGGGGCAATTTGCTCCATCAGAGACCTGCAGATAGAGATAAGCAGGAGCCATGGTGCCACTTCCATGACATACACAGGCGTTCAGGACAGCCATATTGGACCCAACTGATGTGGCACCTGTAGGCGGCCAAACAGCTCCCATGCAACACTTTGGGTTTGCTGGGGGCTGATCTCTGGGGACGTTTACCGGGAACGGGTGCTGAGCCTCACACGTCCCATTAACAGGCACCTCGTTTAGCTGACGGCACAAACCTTCAGAGCACACAACTCTGCAGGCTTCATCATTGGAAGAGAACAAGCCCTACGAGGAGCGGCTGAGGGAGCTGGGGGTGTTCAGCCTGGAGAGGAGGCTGAGGGGAGACCTCATCCCTGTCTGCACCTGCCTGACAGGAGGCTGTGACGGGGTGGGGGCTGGGCTCTGCTCACAGTGACAGCGATGGGACGAGAGGGAATGGCCACAAGTTGTGCAAGGGGAGGTTCAGACTGGACATCAGGAAGAGTTTCTTCACTGAAAGGGTTCTCAGGATCTGGCACAGCTGCCCAGGGTGGGGGTGGAGTCACCATCCCTGGAGGGGTTTACAAGATGGGTTGATGAGTTTCTTAGGGCCAGGGTTTAGTATTGGACAGGTACAGCTGGACTCGATGATCTTGATCCAATCAGATGGTTCTATGATTTTGGTATTTATACCACACCTAAATATTCCTAATGAACCTGATTACCTCTTGTGCCCCTCCTAAAATTTGGCCTTGGAAACAGATCTGGAGGACATAAATCAGCATGACTGAACCAGAACAACACATGCCACCAAAACACGTGTTAGTGCAGCACCAATTACACTCCTTAGCGCTCCCCTCATCAGACTGGGTAGATGAAACAGAACTGCGTATCGTAAACCTACTGGATTTATGAGATTTTCAGCTGTACACCAACATCAGTCTGAGAATTTCCAATACTGAGATGACAATACAGTTGTTTTAACCATATAAATATTTGCTGTGTATTGTTCTTTTGCCTTGGTAACTTGAATTGAGGTATTTGTTTATCAAAGTTTAATATTTTATGAAAATTCATGTTTTATAACTGTGATTTCCTATTACAAAGAACTATAAAATCAAGATATATAAGAAGCTACATTCTTAAATTTAAGAAATAGCCTAGCCCTTCAATTATATATTTTTTTTCTTTAGGGATAATAGTTTTAAACCATTTGTATTAAAACTGGGAGAAGACCCAAAATGACATATTTCTCTACAAAGCTATTTGAAGTCAAACCCATCAGCTAACATACCAAGACAACACTTTTTAAATGTTTGACAAATATTTAAATGTTTGACAAATATAACATTTTAGATGTAATTTAGCAGAGAAAGAGCCATTTATAGCATATTTGGTTATTTAGCCAGAAACACACCCCCCCCTCCGGTTTTAAGTAATGTCTGTAAAGGAATTTTTTTTTTTTCCAGTTTTTTCTATTTTTATTATAAAACTATACTTCCCTAAAAAAGAAAAAGGCTGACTTTTCTTTAAGTCAAACTCAGGCACATGGATTTTCAGTCTTCAACCTCTTATCTCTTCCTTCTCCAAACACAAAAATGACTGTCAATTAAAAAAGATGACGGAAGGACAATTTCATGTTAGCCAGCAGGGACACGGAGCAGCGTTACCTGTGGAACCCAGTGTAGGCATCATCTGCTTTTCATAAAATCAAAAAAAATAAAATTACACCCAAACATTGCATTACTTCAGCCTACGCAAATTAGCTATTTTTAATACCATTGCTTGGGAAAAATAAATCTCTTCCTTTAGAAATACCAACTCATTCCCATCTTACCTGTAAATCTCTGAAAGAGAGATTGACGCGTCCTCAGACACGCAAATGCTTATAAATTTCAGTGTTAAAATTACTGGATTAATCATCTCCATATGGCTGAAAGCCATACAAATCAAATGCCTCAGTCTCCAATTTATTAAATCACAATCTCCACTACTTACGTTGAACCCTTAAGGAGAGAATCCCTATTTCTGTTTCTTGGCTGAAGGGGATTGATCCCTCAACAGCAAAGCTCTGAGCTCTCGTCCGCAAGGTGCCCGTGCCACGGTCTACTTTCCCAGCTTGTACTCAGATAAATTAGCATTTTTTAAATTGAAATGCCTTAAGAATAATTTTTTCAGACTTGGCATAACTTAGGCAATATTCCAGTCCCTCTGAAGCCTGCAGATAGCAAATCATTAAAATTTTGAAGACTCAGTAAAAATGAAATCATAAGATCTATCAGTCGAAAAACGGTCAATCCAGTCCGCATCCAGCCTCTGGAAGTTGTCCAAGCACCTGACGTTTGAAAAGCAAATTTTCTGCAAGTAAGGAAAAATATATTTATTTCTGACTCGCATTGTCAGTCCTCCTCATGTCATGAAACCCAAGGGTTTTATCACTCTGAAAATTTTCATTTGCATATACTGTTTAATTATTTCATTACAAATTCTATTCCATTCTATTCCAAATGTGCACTCATGAAGCAGCTACATTTTAAGTACTGTCCTTTCCAAGACTTGGCATCAACAATTTTAGCAATGCTAATAACTAAACAAGCTCAAAACCTTCTGTCCCTTAGTAAATATGCACTAACACCAACAAAACGTTGATTTTTATTTTTTTCCCCGACCATTGCAGAATCTCTCACGATCGGGGCTTCTCCCCCTGTTTGGTACTATGAGATAAATATCAGATACCTGCACGCAGAGGAATTGTCCTTCAAGAGCTACAAACTGTTCCCTAGTGGCAAAGCAGAGAACTGTATGGAAGCAGGTATTTAGATAATCAAGAATTACCTAAGCTTCATAAAAAAAGCCATGTCTCAAAATACCATCTGATCTTGAGTTTTTCTTGAAGAAATTGGTTATCAATTGTTATTTTCCTTGGGCAGCCAATGAAGGGTACAACATCCTTCAAAAGCATGTCTTGCCCGAAACTGAACAGTTATTTAGTGTCTTCTCGTGAGAGGGCACTGAGAGGGGATACATAAGGGTAGAACAAAAAGAATTGTGAAAAGAGAAGAATATCTCATTTTTATCAACTCTAAGAATCCTGTCCGTGGCCTTGAGATGATGTCAGAGGAAGAGTCAAAGCCAGGAAAATGATCTACTGCGCAAACCTGCCTTTCTGAATATTCTCTAAGTGAAGAATTGAACCAAGATTAAGATCTAAATTGCTTTCTCTTTTGAGATTCCAGAAATGTGATACTCCAATAAGCTTTTAAAAGTCCCAGCCCAAAATAAGTAACATCTTTCATGATAAGCATATCCTTCAAAGAACAAAGCAAGCATTAGCTCTTTTCTATATATCATGAAATATAACGTAGCAGAACATTTTGTGAGTACCAGCATAAACAGATTTTCCATTGCTGTTTCCTCCTCTGTTTCAGAGCTTGAAGAGATACACCTATCACCTCATTTCCCTCATAAATCAGAGATATCAAATTTTAATATCTCTATAGAGCAAATTTATCTACTCATTTAACGGTATTGTTCCAGGGGAAAAAAAATAATCTTATTTTACTACTCAAGTGTGATCATGAACAACTCTAATTTGTGAGCTACCTGCAAAAAGTGTCCATGGAGACACAAGCAGAGAAGAGACTATGCAATACGCAACGACTGATTTCATGGGAATCTTGACTTTGCCCACAAAGAGGTCCGGCAGCTCTCAAAAGAGCAGTGGTGACCAGGTATCAGGTATCAACGGAGGAACACACCTGGTCAAAGAGGAATACTGTGCTCAGTATCCACCTTGGGGCCACCAGCTAAAACCCCCCATGTTTTGAAGAATAATCCCCTAAATCCTGTGGTTGGACTTAATCATCTCAGAGGTCTTTTCCTGCCAGATGATTCTATGAAAAAAGGGTGAAAGAACTTCCTTTACTGGGAAGGAGGAAGAAATGCTGGGGTTTTACAACTGTTCCTGGAACTGAAAAAAGAGGACAGGTCCCTCTCTACCAGAACTAATTTTCTACCCTCATTTTTCTAGGGTTGTTACAGAGGTGACTTCTAAATGGCAATGGGCCTTACATAATGACTTGCTAAATACCTCATATATCCATCACTAGTAAAGATACCATCTGGAGTTGAGTTATCATCTAAATCTATAAACCAGGAGAGCATCACAAAGAAAATAAGGAAAACAAAGTGAAAACAGAAATCATTCAAAAAGCATACTTTGACAAAAAACTAACCATCTCTCTGAAGCTACTTATATAATATTTACAGATGAAAATATGATTGCACACAGTTTCAGAAGTTTTTATGTTACAAGCTCTGATGTTATATCCATCTCTCATTAGAACTAAGTGAAGGATGGATGTATTTGCACTGAAGTACTGGATGGGAGATAAAAGGAGAGTCAAAATACAGATGGGGCTGAGATAAGATATGGCCAACACCCAGCAGACAAGTACATCCCATGCAAAGACTCGGCTATGCAGAGCAGCTTTCAATGTCAGGGCACAACGGCCCCACACCCAAGGAAGAGAAAGCTGATTTTATAGAGAGCATCTATTTTAAAAACTAAATAAATCATGGAATCATAGAATGGTTTGGGTTGGAAAGGATCTTAAAGATTACCCAGTCCCACTCCTACCATGGGCAGGGACACCTCCCACTGGATCAGGGGGCTCCAAGCCCCATCCAGCCTGGCCTGGAACACCTCCAAGGATGGGGCAGCCACCACTGCTCTGGGCACCCTGGGCCAGGGCCTCCCCACCCTCACAGCAAAACATTTCTGCCTAAAGTCTAATCTCAATCTTCCCTCTTTCAGCTCAAAAATGTTCCCCCTCATCCCATCCCTGCACTCCCTGATCCAGAGTCCCTCCCCAGCTTTCCTGGAGCCCCTTTCAGCACTGGGAGCTGCTCTAAGGTCTCCCCAGAGCCTTCTCCTCTCCAGGCTGAACAACCCCAGCTCTCCCAGCCTGCCCTCACAGCAGAGGAGCTCCAGCCCTTGGATCATCTCCGTGGCCTCCTCTGGCCCTGCTCCAACAGCTCCAGGTCCTTCCAGTGCTGAGGCCTCCAGAACTGGACCCAGGGCTCCAGGTGGGGTGTCACCAGAGCGGAGCAGAGGGGCAGAACCTCCTCCCTGCCCTGCTGGTTTGGGTGCCGCCCAGGACACGGGGGGTTTCTGGGCCCACACTGTTGGCTCTCGTTGAGCTTCTCACCCAGCAACAACCGCAAGCCCTTTTCTTCAGGGCCACTGTCACGCTGGGGAAATGCCGGCAGGCAGGCAGAAGAACACCACTCTTCACGTCTGTTTCTTTACACTGACAATGTTTTCTGAAATCAAAGCCAGACCGCCTACGACAGCTTCAGGTAACCGATGGCTGAGACCTCCAGGATCTCGTCAGAAAAATCTCACACCACCACCGAAACCCCACAAGGGAGTCTTTGTGCGCCTCCTGACATAAAAACTCTATGTTCTGCTGAAAAGGCTCAGCTAACATTAGTAGTTGTTTCCACTCCATTTTATCACGCTCTCCCCCACCCTGTTTGGAGGAGAATGATATATTCCATTTTTCACAAACTGTCATACGCTCGCACATCAGTGGGTTAATGTATCAGCCTTTCACCTTTGGAAACCACAGTTCAACAGCCTGAATTACTTGGGTAATAAATGCAGTATTGTCTTAGCTCAATACAGACCTGTGTTTGAAGAACTGTAACAAAATATTTTTATAACCTTGTGGAAAAGATAAGAAGTTGGCAATGCTCTTTCATGCCATAGATTTCCTCTGTAATCTCAAGAAAGCTAATTAAACCCAGCCTTTGAAACTAATTAGGTATCTAACCCTCTGATTTTACTAAGTCTGTTTTAAATAAAACCGCTTTCTTGGATAAGCTAAGCTATGACATGAAATAACTATGAATTATTTCCATAAATACGTTCGCAGCAGGTAAATAGATTAAAGGCCCATAAAAATAAAATGTACATCTAGCTCAGGTAACGGCTAAAAAAAAAAAATGGGTTGCTTTTAGGCATACACAGAAAAGAAACATTGTTAAAAATCAGATTTTCTGCTCCAAGCCTGTTTTCACATTTCAATAATAAAGCTGGGAAAAAAACAGAGCTTGTTAAGAAAAAAAACAAACCCACACTGGGATACCTCACATTTGCTGAGGAGTTAGTTAGCAACCCTGGAACAGCTCTCTGTAGCAATTACTTTGCTCACAGATATGCATCACCATGGATTTTAACTTCTGATTCACGCATGACTATATATAACGGAGATCACGGTGATCAATGTAATCTTTCTAACCAGTACGTTTAAGGAATTTGCAATAGCACAATATCCATCCTTCCCCAAAAGCGCATGGATTTTTAACTTAATATTGATGGGTCTGAAGACCTCGGAGCCCTAGGCAGGATATATTGTTCCTTAAAAGAAAGGCAAAGCCTTCTAAAACCAAACCCACCGTAAACAAGCGCACAACCGGATAATTCCCTGCTTTCGTACAACTAACGGGCACGTTAATTCTTTTACTGTAATAGGGATTATAAAAAAAAAAAATCCTTCTTCTATTGATTTTAATGGTGCTGTCACTGTAGCAGAATAATACTTCTCCAATATCGCTTTGCATTACTGCTTCAACCTCTGATGACAGATGAAAAGTACTGAATCTTAGCCAAAAGCTGAATACGCCATTATCTCTTTTTGCACAGCTGCACAGACATCCCCTAACACAGCGCGGTGCTTGCTACCATTTTGTTTAGGGCTTAAAACCAAAATAAAATAAAATAAAATAAATCCCATATCCTAAAGGCAAAGGCAACCTGAAGCTTTGCTCAAAGAAGCATGAAAGCACAACGCCTTTGCAAAATGTGCGACTACCTTACAATGTCACATTTCCATACGACGAGTTAGCAATGGGCGGCTGAACTCGGAAACGTTGTTTGGTTTTTATTCTCTGTTCCAGTTAGTTCAGCAAATTCCAGAAATAGGATAAAGAAATGCATAAAGGTTTATATTAACTAAGCCTAAGTTATAATGTAATTCAGATACTACTGGAGTTAGAGGCACCTAAGCCTGAAAGGAACCTCTTGGGTCACTGACTCCAGGTTTCAACCACCCTTCCCACGCAGTTAGCATAAACCCTTTTAAAAACCAGATCACACTCCACTTTAAAGCCAGCTCGGTGTCCAGACCCCCTGTCAGAGCAATCACTCAGAGTCAGAAGCCTCCCAGCATCAAGCCTAAAAGTAGTAATTGTCAGTTTACATCAATTTATTTCTTATGCTAATGCTGCCATTCAGCTGACATTAACTCCTTGCATTCCCTGCGTCTTTGATTTTCTGATATTCTTGCAGACAGCAAACATGTACACGGTCTCAGCCCACGTCTGGTTTCGCTGCCAGCCCCTCTGCCTGACCTTCTCAGGACACTCATGTCCATGGCTCCTCCTCCACCAATGTCAACAGATTCCTACCGTGTCCAGGAATCAATTCTTCATTTGCGAATGCAATGGCAAGAGTAACACTGGGTCTGAGATGAGACAAGAGCCTTACTCAATGACATTATGATTTCCCTCTCTTCAGCAGAAGTTTCTTACACAGTGCATCATATTTTAGCGTGGCTATATTTCACTAGGGGCTTGCTGTTAACATGCAGTCATGTGCCACAACCAGTATTTTCTCTTCCTTTATCATTTTGAACGATGGAATAATATGAATTGAAGAGCTCATTGTTAAAAAGAAAACAAAACAAAACAAACAAAACCCCCAGTAGTGGTTTTTCAGTCTTTTCAGAGCGAGCGTTTCATGTAAAAAAAGCCCCCAAAATGCAGAGATAAATTATCAGAAATGGAGAATGCAGGGGAGAAAGCCTGAAAAGCAAGACTTTGAGAAGGATCTTTACTAATATCTAACTCAGCCTGCTAGGAATTTGCTGTTGGTACTAAGAAGTACAAGCTGCAACTCGAAGAGTCCTCTGTGATATTTAAGTTGGGTTTGAGCAAGAGGTCTCATACTGGCTCGTTGATACTGTGAAACTTTTGGTAAGGTTGTATGTACCTGTCAAACTGATCAGTGTCGCAAAATCCATGTGTGAATACTGTGACTAAAAGACTGCACTCTCATTTCAACTGTAGTTTCAGTAATTTCTTTCTTAACAGGAGAATAACAGCTAAATTCACGTACCCACCGAAGAACGAACGGTGCTTGTCATGGGTCACCGAGGGAAAGTTTGCTGCATAGCTGTGTTCAGCCACCTGCCTTCAGCGAATTATCACAGAACACCCATGTATCAACACAGAACTGCTGCCAGGTTAACAGAAATGAAACACCACCCAGTAATGTTGTCTCTGAAGCAGTTCAAGCATGTAGTGTATTAAAATAAATGTGTATTAAAATAAATGTGAACAATAGGCTCAAATTCTATTAAAGAACCCCAACAAGTCTCTCGTTCTTCATTCTTACATACAAGGGCAGATAGCTTCCATCCCCAAATGCATACAGGGTCCGACACACCCAAACCAGACTGTGCCTGTAACTCTTCGTATTGAATAAATTAAGAAAATCAACTACAATCACTATTCAAACCAGTTCCCTTCTGAGCTGACACACAGCTGCATGCGCTGCTGCCAACGTTCAGAGCAATTCCACAGATCATTTTCTGAAAGGCTGTTGAGGATCTCTGTCATTTTTGCTTTCACATCTTCTACCGACATAAAACTAGTTCCTCTGAGCATCGAGTTGATCTTGGAGGTCTGTTAGCAGCATCTTGCTTTCTTAGAAGCATCCAGCTAGCCTTATCCTATTCCAGCATGACCAATTCAAGCAACTGAATTTTAAGGCACAGTGGGCGGGACACCCAACCAGGCGCACACCAAAACTCCCTGCAATGTAGTACTTGGATATTCAAGAGATGGACTGATGAAATCCCTTTGCAGAGTGAGCAGGTACAAGTGGCTGGGGATAGGGAAGTGCTCCCCATTTGCAGCCTTAACAAACTCTAAAGAAGCTTTACCAAGATGCCATGTGTACGTGTTGCAGTGGTTATCCCAGAGCATGCACAAGCAGGAAGAATTTCGAGCTCTGTTTAGAAGTTCTCACTGGTCTCATGGTTGCAAGACTTCCTGCAGTGCAATACAATAATAAAAAATACAATAATACAATACATACAATAATACAATAATTTTAAAAAGGCCCCAAAAATAAAGATACCGTTCTGAATTCATCAGCTGAGGCATTCACAGGACAAGATTTGTGCTCCTAATTATCTGCAACCCAAACTCTTCTGGAAGAGAAAATGAATCAGTCCTTTCCCATGGGCACTTTGCCATCCAGAAGCAGACTGGCAAAAAATTCAGTCAGTTTATACAAAACCATTAAGTCAACCTGAGTCCTTGGTGAAATGGCCATGATGTGAAAAGTCAGAGCAAGTCACGCACGCTGCTACAGGCAGGAATGGCCGCTAGATTAGACAGATGGGAAACAATGGCACTGAGCAAATACTGAGCAAAACCAGGCTGCAGACACTTCCCTCCCCCAGCTCAGAATAAGTGCGTTCAGTACGTTTTTATCCATTTTTTTATCATGCTCTTTTGCTCCATCTGCTGGCTCTGCAACAGCAGGCAACGCATTCCACACTTCTATAATTACAGTAGTACAATAATAAAAAATTAAGATAAAGTAACAGTGAAAAAACATTTATCAGGCTGTACCTCATGAACTTTTATCCATATACTGTCTTTGTATTTATAGAGAGATGTCTAGTTGTTGTGTCTTTTAATTAATGAATTTATTCTAGCTTCGTGGGTCCTTCCCACCCCCACGTACTGTGAGCCTAAAAACCTGTTTTGTCACTTACTCATTCAAGCAACAGAAAAATCATATTACGACTATGAAGAGTCTCCAGAGCTCCAGCTCCCTTATTTCTTGATGGAATAATAAAATGAGAAGTGGAAGGATTTCCTTATGCCTTAGAAATCATAGCAAGTCTGCCTGGTCTGGTGGGAGGTGTCCCTGCTCATGGCAGGGGGGTGGAACTGGATGATCTTTAAGGTCCCTTCCAGTCCAAACCATTCTATGATTCTACCATTATCCATACACAGACCTACAGCGATACGGATGCTTATTTAATAAATCAACTTCTAGTGAGGAAAAGAGTCTTTCCAGCTTGATTTTATTACTCCCCTAGTGGGAATCATTCCATCAAAAACCGGGATTGGACAGGATCTGAAGAGATCCTCAGTCCAACCACCACCTGTAGTACCATCACAGTTACCCCTGAAAAAAACAGCTCCTAAAGGAACTTATTCCAGGTAACACCCACACTGAAACAAACTTGCTGAACAGCTCAATCATTTTAAAGCTCTACAGTAACACAAGGTTCCAGACTCTGAGATGGATAACATCGGAACCCGTGTACTGTGTTGGATAGTAAACCACCTTCGGGCTTGCAGCACATGATTAGCCCGTTAACGGAGCAACCTGCAGCCCTGCTGAGCAGCGGTGAAGCACGTACGTCATAGGCTCCTTCCGCCTGGAGCCCATGGCACGGCGCAAGCACATAGACACTTGAAATGTTATTCACTTGGGTGTAAAGGAAGAAATGAATTAATTGCCCTCCAAATAACTCTTCAAATTAAACACACGCACAGTTAGTAAGTAAGGGAGTTCTGGTTTTTATGTAAGTCTTGCAATTTCACAGTATCACAGTAACGTAAGGTTGGAAGAGACCTTTGAGATCATTGAGTCCAACCTATGGCCTTTCAATTGTTGAATGCACATAGAAATTTGGCTAGAAAGAAGCGTCATAAAAAAAGGAAAATAACAAAGCCACAGCTTAAAATCCATTTTGCAACTTAACTCAGATAGTTAACATTTTACGATATCAAGTTCAATATTATTCCAAAGTTAGTACTTTTTGAAACCTGAGGCTTGTGGAATAAATCACTAGAGACTTGATCTCTTCAGAAATTCCCCCATTTGTATCTGCTCCTTCTCAGAGATGAGGATAGAGTTACTCGGTACTTCTGTTCCACAGGGTGTGCCATTCATAATATTTTTATGTTCAAATACTGCAAAGAGATGAAGCTCCTAATTTTGCATTCAGATTAGTCAGTGCCTTTCTCAATGGTAGGAGAACGTCTCTCCCATGCTCCGACAGACTAGTTTAAGGTGAGCAAGTTGCCAAACCATGTATAAAGGACAGGAATGACACTTTTTGGGAAGAGAAAACAAACATTCACTGTTTCAAATCACACTATTATAAAGTTGCACAATTCAGATTTCAAATTATCTTCAGATCATAAAAGGTACCATAATATCTGTTTATATGGAAGCTAAACAACAACAGGGGATGTGAATGTAAAGAAATCAGAATTGTGTATCTATTGTTGGCTTAGCATTATTTCTAGAGAAACAAACCCCCCTTGAATTTTACTTTTTGAAAGCTAGTACGGAGGAAAATACCATCTGACCTTATGAATTCCTCTTCCAAGGATTTTTTTATAGAAATATTTTTGCACTTTGACAGCTCCCACATTATTCATCTTAGGTCACACAAGAACATTACAAACAGAACAATGTTCCAGAGGAGTGTGCTGAATAACAGTAAAAATGTTTAGCAAGAGAGCACGGATACAGCAGCACGACAACAGAATTTGCCTCTTCCGGAACTCTGCTCCATCCAGACAAACACTCCGTTTGCAACTCACTGCAAAGCTACAGGTGTTCACAACACCAGCTGTAAATTAAAGGAAAAGTATTTAGGAAAAAAACCTCTAAATGTACGGATTTGGTTCATCTTTCTTTTAGAGTGACAGGGTAGCAGAGGGTCCCTGCTACCTACTGGAACCCCAGCAATTCTGCACAGGGACAGGGAGGTGAGCAAGGGACGTCAACTTTAAAAATAAGAGTTAAATTCCAGTCTTCATTAAGCTGTTTCACGTCTGCCCTCTGTTCCTCATCTCTTTAAAAAAAGC
This sequence comes from Geococcyx californianus, assembly GCA_013389885.1. Taxonomy (NCBI): domain Eukaryota; kingdom Metazoa; phylum Chordata; class Aves; order Cuculiformes; family Neomorphidae; genus Geococcyx; species Geococcyx californianus. Next base: position 46,435 of record VWPV01018516.1, on the reverse strand, counting down.
TTTCTATACATCTAGAATTAATTATTCAATACTTTTATTTATGCACATCCCTAAAATACTCCTCTAGAGCTTCAGCTGATGGTATTGGGAGTGTCCTATGGAGGGACAGGAGCAGGAGTCGATGGTCCTTTTGGGCCCCTTCCAACTCGGGTAATTCTGTGATGCGATGTATTACAGAGGTCTGACTTCTCAAAGTCAGTGAGGCAGCACTTAGCTACAGGCTTAAATGAAGAGCAATGCGTATAGATTCTTTATTAATTAGTGACAAGTCACTTCTACAAGTAAAGATTTTTCTTCCTCTTCCCTGCAAATATTGATGCACTCATTTAAAACCCGAGTGCAACTCGAACACAACCAGCTCAAAACAATACGCTTGAGCTTGCTCAAAACGCAAAACAATATGAAATTAATTTTTGCAGCACTGAAATCTAACACGCAGTTCAGGGGAAACAAAGTACAGCCATGAAGCACAACTCTTTCTCCTGGGCTTTGGTACTAATTGCTTGTGGACTTTACAAGCTCTTCGAAACGGCACAAAACCAGAGACTCTTTCCTCAGTGGAAATCATGAGAAAAATACCATTGCTTCTGACCACAACAATAAATGCTTTTAAACACAAAAAGTCGTCAAAAGACTTTCTAAGCAACTCAGAAGAAATCACTTCAGACAGGATTTCCACTTTATATGTATATCCAAAGCCCTGCGGGCGTACTAGAGTCGCATTTGTTAATTCTGCGCGAGTCTGCTTTGACTTTACCACAGGGCTTTTGAAACATTAAAAAAATAGTTGAAAACTTGAAGCTTAAAGAAAACTCATATTGCCTTGTACTGTAAATATTCTGTATCAGGAGCTGGAGACGTTTGATGTTCTTGCCTTTTTGTTGCAATGATCATTTGCAATGATCGATCTGAACTATTTTTCTTTTCTTTTTCTTTAATCCACTTCCAATTGTAGAACAGCTCAACTGGAGAGGACTCACCGAAACGATGCAAAATCACTGTAACTGCCACAACCAAGGACCCTGCACATCATTGCACATGCACACAAAGCCGTTCTTATGAACACAATCAAATATGTATGCGTTGCCTTCAGAAAATTGGGTGTTTTACTTATTTATGAAAACTAGCATGGCCAATACACTCAGTAAAACTTCATATTTTCCACAACAGTAGCCCAACCCTTTCTCCATGCCTCTAATATCTGGACTCCAGGAGAAAGGCAGGCACCCACAGGGTCAGTAATGCAGGAATCGAGGTTGGATATAGCACTTAGGTGGGCATCTCTCCCTTCTTCCCTGGGCTCTTGACTGCTCCCATCCTCTGGGCACGGCTGCAGCACAGGTGCAGGTTTTTAGTGCAGACAAGGTTGAAAATCTTCTTGGTGCAGATACAACTCAACTAAACCTCACCTGGGGCTGGCCTAACCCACAAAAAATACTCATCTTGTCAATAAAGGAGTTGGACTCGATGATCCTTGTGAGTCCCTTCCAACTCAGGTCATTCTGTGATTCTATATATTCAGAAAGTTGCACTAATTGGCAGTCCTGAAGGATTCATCACCTCTCGACTCTTCAGAGAAGGCCAGGCCTGCCTTGGCTCACCAGCCTCACGTCTAACGTGTCCTAGAAGCAGGCACCTGGTAATTAGGTAATTGATAGAAAATATCAGTGCCACCAGGGACTGACTCATATCCAAGCATAGGAAGGTTTACGCTCTTTATTCTCCAAGAGCGCAGTCCTAACAAAAATTAAAATCGTGGCTCCTAAGGATGAATTAAATCAAGGATTCCTGGTTTTATCAAACAAGAGGTGTGCTTTTCCAACAGGAATCACCTGTTTATTTACAAATGGATATCTTTGCGTCGTTGAATAAACCATACCTCACTGCCCATCTTCAAAAGTACACGGGTGCATTCATCCATGAGCACAGCTCAGTTGTATCTATACATTCAGTATGTTTATCCATGTGCAAAGGATGTGACCGGAGAGCATTACTAGTCACACGCATAACTAGTGCATGAAGTAACTCAAATAAAATAAACTTCTGGAAGGTTCTTATCACTAAGTTGCTTTGATAGCTTTTGTAGAAGAGAGGAAACAACCCTGGGAAGGTACCGTGGAAAGTTTTCTCAAGCCTAGCTGCAAAGCTCGGCGCTGGGAATGTCACCTTGCAAAGCTGGCAAAAACTTCTCCCCAGTTCATTCGGTGCAGGAACGCAATCACTTTTAAGAAAACCACTTGGTATCCTTAGAAACAATGACTGTGTTCTTCAAAGAATGACTACTGCTTGGGTCTGGAAGTGAGGATAACCCATCCTCTGAAAAAATCAGATACTTTCAGGTTCTCACACAAACATAAAAGGTACCAAAGTTTTCCAGCTAATTTTTACAGCGTTGGCCCCACTCTGGAGTTCTAACACCGTTCCCTTCCCAGCCCGAAATGCTGTTTAATTGAGTTAATAAACAGTCTGCTTCCCAAATCATTTTAAAGCAAAATATACTTTTCTGGATTTTCAGGTTTTCTAATGAACAATATAATAACAAAGTATTTTCATAACTTTATGTTTCCTCCCTTGATTTCACTGCACATCAGACATCCCACCGTCCCAGCCATCCAACCCATTGTTCCCAGTACAACCACTGGTGGGACGAAGAAGGCTCTGCTGTTCACATTTCAGTTTTAAATAACATATTCCACGCATCGTGAAATAGTTTGTTCTGATTTCAGAAGAAAAACACATAATTCAAGACATACTGCAAAAAATCATCCCAGCACTATAGACAGCAATTTTCTCTCAAAATCCAATGGTCTTATTCTATGTGAACTTCTCGAAGTTCTGTAATTTACAGAGTCCACAGAAAAACAGAATTCAAAATCTATACTTTATGAGCACCCAATTGGTTTTCCTACAATAATCTGGTTACAATAAAATATCCCTACACACTAGCTATGGAAATTATAAGCTCACCCAGGCAATGAAGCTTAAATGACACCTAAACGTACAACAATGAAGCAGTGATTTAAACAGCAGCAGCAGTGGAAGAACAGAGCTAAATTAACAGGCTCCCCCTTGAAAATTGAACTCGTTATGAAATCTCGGTTAGAGAACAACTTGACTGCTGTCTACCTGACCATATCTCAAAGCTTTTGTATAAGCATAAGCGGAAATGATAAATCCTAGTATACGTGGAATAATACCCTGATTATTTATTAGAATGTTTCTCCCTACACAAACGCATCAGATCCATAGTGGGTTCATTCCTATTAGGTAAAACTAATTTATTTGGTAAAAGGCAAATGGGAAAAAAAAAAAAGAGACCATTTTAAAATTGCCTAAGGTCACTTCATGGGCAAAACAATGTATTTAAACTGCAGAGATGACAACATGCTTAATATGACTACACAGAAATTGCTTCCTTGATGACAATACATTAAAATCCTCATTGAATATTCATAGAATTTTTGACAAGATGGAGTGACACGTAATCCCAGCCCCAGCGAGCACCGGCTTGATAGTCTGACTGTGCGAGGATGGATGCCACACCAGCCAGGTCAGCTTTGTTCCTCCCAGGGCCAGGAACGGCTGTACAAAACATCCCACTTGGCAGTTTTCAATATCGCATCAGGCTGACACAAATAGTAGAGAAGGAAACCAAACGTACAAAGCTCCTCTGTTTATGGGATGCCAGGGTGAGGAGAAGCCTTTATCACAACTGTACAAGGAGTGAGTGGAAGAGCTGCCATTTCCTTATAGCACGGCGACGGAAATTAGAGAAAAGGCAAAGAAAATCCTTCAAGTGACTTTCCCTTTGAAAGTTGTGACCTCTGCAAGACAAACAGGTGAGCAGAGTTCAAATGACGTGAAATACGTCAATTGAGAATGCGTTAGGATGCCATTAACAGAGTAGCCTGGACACTGGGAAAAGATTAAGATGGACAGATCACTTAGCAACAATACGACAACGAAGGTTTTAATAAAGGCAATGCAAGACAATGCGATATTAATACCACCAAAGTGGTGCTTTTTTTGTAGGATATGTACCTATGTGATAAAAACCAGTTATCATTGACACAAATGAGGGTGGAGAATTGAAAACCATTCAAGACAAAGCTTTATTTATTAATCGAGTAATAAATTTGACTGCTAAATCCCATACTAGTAATGCAATATGATTAATACCGTATTTCAGCCCCATAACACTCTTAAATAATTTCATATCTGCAAAATTGACACATAACATATTCCTTACACCATCATTCCCATCTCAGGTGAAGTTTATGACAACACAATCTGATAAGATTTACAGACGACGCAGGGTCACAGCAGCAAAGCAGATATTTGCACCGTGACAGTTCAGGCCACAGAACCATCAATGAAGAGGTGCAACAAACTTGTGGAACTGCACTATTCCTCTTCAGAACTGCACGATCTGACAGTTTGCAAAGGCTAATGAATTACATAAGAACTGCTTTGCAGGGTAACCATAAAGTGATGCACTGTTTGGTTTTTAAGCTTGGAAGTAAATGATATTTTAAAATATCTGCAGAAACATCAGCCTGGCATGGGGCAGGGTAAGGAAGACATACACCTATCATACTGCATGATTAAAAACCAGAAAAATAAAATGCAAATATAACATTTCATGTTGTTACATTCCCGTAAGCCCCAGGCTGACATCTTTGTATCGCAGTATCACAAGGTTGGAAAGGACCTTTGAGATCATCGAGTCCAACCTATGACCCAACACCAACACCCACTCGTAGTCTAAACCATGGCACTAAGAGCCTCATCCAATCTCTCCTTAAACCCCTCCAGGGACGGTGACTCCACCACCTCCCCGGGCAGCGCATTCCAATGGCCAACCACCCTTTCAATAAAGAACTTTTTCCTAAAACTGCTCCAGCCACATAGTTACACTTGGCACGCACAAAATTATCATTTCTCTTGACATTGAGGATCCCTACCTTTTGCCTTTGATTTTTACATTATTCACTACTCATCCAAGTTTCCCATCAAAACATCTCATCTACACCCAATACGGGGGGGTGCTGATACTAAAGATATAGGCGTGCCCAGCGATGCCCCTTAAACCCATCACTTCTACTGCAAAATTGGACATGACGTGCAACAGTTCTGAAACTGCTCCTGAATCTGCCTTGCCAATCTGCCAATCTGCCAGCCCCTTTCGCTGCCAGCCAGCCTGGTGATGTGCGTCTGCGAGCAATGCTCGAGGAGATCATAATTCCTCCAGTGTGAACACTTAACAAAATAAACAACCGAAACAAGAATAACTCTTTCTGCTTGGAAAATCTGAACATTCATAGAAAAAAAAAATAAAAAATAAATCACTTGTGACACAGGAAGTTTTGTGAGGCCAAAGCTCTGCCTTGTTTGAACAGGCAACAACATCAGCAGAAACAATCGGGGCAAACATTGGGGCCGTGGAGCTGCGGAGCACAGCTGGCTGCAGCTGCAGCACCACAGCCCGCCACGTACCCACACAGAGCAGGGATGCAGAGAGGGCAAAGCTTCAGGGGCCACAACCCCCCTCATAAATCCCTTCCTCATTTTCAATTGTTTTTAAATATCTTTTTAAAGCAAAGAATAAAATCCTAATTTGCCAACCTCTCAGCTACCAGGAACAGGCAGAGCCCAAGCACAGCATTTTATTTTTTAAAAAAATCACTTAACGTGACAAGCGTAACTGCAAACACCCGACAGCACACACGGCGACAGGAACCCTGCTCTAAGCCTGGACCTTTTATAAACAGGCTTTTGCTTTCATTTGCTACACATCCTGCTCGCCTAGCTGCAAATAAATAACATATTTTAGGGAAATAGCTACATGATCAAGGTAAGGAAGGGAATGCTGTGCTCCTGTAGAGCCCGGGTTCATATTAATAATTCACCTCTCCCATCCCAGTCTCAGTTCTCACAACAGCATCCTCCTAAAGAGGGGCGTATATTAACCCCAGCTGCACTACTGGGGGTTGCAGCGGATGGGAGCAGAGTTTGCCATCAGCCTCCCTCCTGATGCACGTTGGAAGGAGAAACAGAATAATAATTTAAAGATAATCCAGTTCCACCACCCCTGCCATGGGCAGGAACACCTTAAACTCGACCAGGTTGCTCAAAGGCTGTTCAAATATGTTCGTGGGCTTAAGAAAATACCAGATTTTGAAGTGCCAGAAGAAGTAGGTTAGACAAAAATTATAACCTGTCCTAGAGAGGACCCACCTGGAGCAGGCTCACCTGCCTGCAGCCCCACTGCAACAAGTCACTAAAATCCCACCCAAGTCCCCGTTGCTTTCTGTTGGGAAAACTCACTTACAGGTGGGCACAGCCACCCCACTTGGGGCTCCCAATAGTTTAACCTCCATTAAGTTCAGAATTCAAATTTCTCACTGAAGAATAGAAAAAGAGCCATTTTTATTCGGTTTTGACTTACAATACACCAGCATGACTCTGCTTCGCAGCTGGAAGAAAACAGAGACCGTCTCGCTTCCTCAAGCCACTACTACACAAGCAGTTACGTTCTGATGGGTATCACGTAACGTCAGCTTCAAGATGCACACGGACAGCAGTTACGAGCTTAGCTAGAAGGCTGTAACTTATTTTTTGTGCAGAAGATACGCATTAAACGAGACACAACTTTGCAATTGCTTTGATAAAATCTCTTTTTTTCATTATTTACAAACTGGCCTCTTGGAAAGAACTGTGGTACCTAATATTGGTTTGTTTTCACTGTTCTTCATTGGAGCAGGACAGAGACACATACTCCTAATATATTGCCCCGTGCTCCTACTCCAGAAGATGTTCTCACAGCTGTGGCTCCTGCTGCAGTGGGAGCTGGAGCTCCCACCACCGTCACCCATCCAACGCGCTTGCGGTGCTTCCCCATGGCACAGGGACAGGAGATGACCTGGGCGCTGTGAGAACAGACAGCTTCATCTGCAGCAAACACTTAGGAAAATTTAAGTAAAAACCAGTCCGACCACTTTTTAAAGCTATCTGCACTCACCTCATGACCACGCGCCCTGTATTGCGCTCAGGTTTGGGTCCCTCACTCCAAGAAGGACATTGAGGCGCTGGAGCACGTCCAGAGAAGGCAACGAGGCTGGGGAGGGGCTGGAGAGCGAGCCCTGCGAGGAGAGACTGAGGGAGCTGGGGGTGTTCAGCCTGGACAAGAGGAGGCTGAGGGGAGACCTCATCCCTGTCTGCACCTGCCTGAAAGGAGGCTGTGATGGGGTGGGGGCTGGGCTCTTGTCCTAGCGATAGGACGAGAGGAAATGGCCCCAAATTGCACCAGGGGATGTTTAGACTGGATATGAGGAAACACTTCCTTATTGAAAGAGTGGTGAAGCATTGGGACAGCTGCTCAGGGAAGTGGTGGAGTCACCATCCCTGGAGGGGTTCAAAAACCATGTAGACGTGCCACTTGGGTTTACAGTTTGGTAGGCACATTGGTGTTGGGTTTATGGTTAGACTCCATGATTTTAGGGGTCTTTCCAACCTTAATCATTCTGTGATTCTAAGCAATGTGGCAACTGAAACTGCCCACGGAATTAAAGAGTGGCTCAACTGATAAAAAAAAAACCCCAACATTGAATTTGTTTTGTGTCACAGAATTTGCTAAAAAAAAAACCAAAGACAATAGCTGATATCTTTAGACAATTGCCCTGATTACACTTAAAGTTCAAAATAGCTTTTGCCTGCTATCTCACAGTGCTTTGAACGTAAAGCCACCCGCAACATAAGCAGAGGGAGAAGCATTCCTCAGTTAAATTACACTGAAAGCTTGTGAAAGCTTTTCTTTTAAAAAAAACCAACTCAAACCTTTAATTTCCTTTTTTTTTTTTTTTTTTTTAATGCAGACAGCACTGAAGATTAAAATCCATTCAGGAAAGAGGTGCTGAAAGTCAGAAATAAACCCAGGGAAACTTTGCAACAGCAAGGAAATGAAAAATCTCTCATCACAAGTACTGAAGAGGAGCCTATTGCAGCATGTACTGATGGGCTCTGATGCATAATAATAATAATTACTGATTTTCTTGTAATTACATCCAATGTGCACTCGTATACTCTGAGTCACTTTCACAGAAGAAACAGGACAAACCAGAAAAATCCTGTAAAGGTTTATCTATTGCATGCTTCCAAAAAAGCAATTTATGAGATGCAAACCCTACCTGGTAATGGAATCTTAGAGCAATATTAACTCCCATCTCATTTCACATACGCAGCATTTTTAGCAATATTTTTTCACATTCAGTAAATTTTAACACAGCATCTTTATATCTAAATAAACACTAAATAGTCATGTTAATGTTTTGGTTAACGTAGCATTATATGCCACAAGTTGTCATCTGTTTCATTTCTGAACTTTAATTTAGCACCAACGTTCAGGTTTTGCATTTAACGCGAGTTCTGCTTTATTGCATTAGCCAAGTGTGTTCTTCACGCAACATGAAATCACATTCCCAGGAATCACCTGAAGCCAATATTAACACCCGGGCAAAAATCTACTCTCTCTTTAGAAATTTAGAATTTGGAAATATTCCTCAGAAAATGTTCCTTTCCCGGCTCCTGAATACTCCATTGGCTCCTTCTAGTCCCAAAAAGCCCCCAAAATATTATTGGCATGGACTCACTATTGTTTTACTTGGAAGTTGCCTCCTGGAGAAAGAGTCTTCATCAGTGTTAGCTTCGGTGCCCACCCAGTACAAGGTTTTTGACGTATGCAGTAATCCATGCGATGCATAATAAGATGTAAAAACAAGTTGGAAATATACAGATGATAAAAAAACCCAAATCAAATATATCCACAGAAAGATCAAGTTGTGAACCAAGACAGCATCAAATGCCTGGCTGGTGCTTACAGAGCCGGAGTCTGTTATTACTGGTTTTCATTGAGACAGTACGGCCGCAACTCTAAAGAGACCAGTTTGAGTGCAGTACCGTTCCCCAGCTACCGGGAACACCTGGACAAGTTCTCAGGGTGCCCGTGATGTTTCTGAGCCCAAAGGTCTTTCCTGAAATGGCACATTTGGAAGAATGGTCTTGCAAGGGGAAATCTAAACTGTATTTTAGAGACTTCAGTTCGGGACAAGAATGCGAAAATGCATCGTGTTTTGTACTATTAAAACTTTTCAGCACTGGCGGTGACGAGGCTGACATCTCACCACGCCGGCAGTTGACCACAGACAAGAGGCACCACCAAAAGAGCTCCTGAATTCCCTGCTTCCTGGCTAAGCCGCACAGGTTTCACCATCTGCACAAGTTTCTGGCACAACATCAAGATGTCAAGAAGCTTCTTCTGTCAAAAATTTCAAGAATAAAATCACAGAAATGGCTCTTCCAAACGAGGCTCCAAAAGCACATGAAATTCCATTCATCACCGTGCACTTCACGAGCACTGATGCTGAACTACACAAAGTCTCCAGCTATGTTTAATACAGCCAAAAGTAACTTGTTTCAGTAGCTGCACGAGCTTTGTGCTATTTACGCTGCTGAAGAACAACGGGGGATAGGGGTTTCTTTAAATAGGTGAAGTTTTTGTAACAGCACTTGTTAACTGTTAAATAAAATAACCTGATGGAGGAGCTGATGAACTCAATGGACATCTCTGAATGCTGTCGACTGACCAACAAGGTTATCCATGAAATAAGCCACAGCTCTCGACAGGTAACTTGCTCAACCTGTGGCACCTAAGCACTGCAATTCCAGCAAGGAAGAAAGGTTGACACTGGCCTTCACAGTCCAGCAACTGCATTGTTACACATATATTATTAAACAGAAATTAGTTATTTGCCTGTTACATTTTAGTTGGTGCCCTTAGAAGTTAACAGAGAGCACAACTGACTGGAAAGAGGGGCTGGTTTGGGGGTTGCATTTTGCTTGTTTTTTAAAAGAAATCTTAAGTATTTGGTAATCCACCATTCAAAGCTTCAAAACTTTTAACTTTCACTGTATGAAACAGTGAATTCTCCATAACAGAAGATATAAACAACGATGGGATTCAAAAACTAAAACCCTAGAAGAAAGAGGAGTGTAAAACCAAGCAAGTATGGTTTCCCATGACTGCAACGTGTGAGTTAAAGTGCTCTATCAGCTTCCCCTCTCTGTAAAAGCAGATGGGTCCACTTCAAGTATCTTTCATGGTCTACAGTCGGGACCATTAAAAAGCAGCTCTCCAAATACACCAGAACACTTTTGTTGCGGTGCTTGACATCTGTCGAAACTTTACACTTTCAAAAAGCTTCACTTTCAAGAAGTTTGAGTTATTTTGGATGGGCACAGAGCCGTAAAGAGCACTCGTGGATGCTGGGGAGGATTAACTTACAAGAAATACATGTGGTGCCCAAAATACTCAACCCATTTCTCAGATTCATATGTGGAGTCTTCAGCTTCTGAAGATTCTCCTAAACGGTACAAGCAGGAAAGAAAGCTTTCCAGGATATGGGAGTTTTCTGCTGGTAAGTCTGGAGCCAAGGTTGTTCTTGCACAGCTGGAATTTGCAAATGTACGTATAGGTTTCCCGAACGGTACACGCGTGTGCATATATAGATATATGTACATACATAATGGCTATCCCCTTCTGCAAAGCCCTATCACATCTCAGTTGCTAAATAACATTCACGCTTTAATTGGAGAAAATCAAAACCTTAGCACAGAATGGTTTGGATTAGAAGGGATTGTAAAGCCCATCCAGTTCCAACCCCTTTGCCATGGGCACGAACAACTTCCCTTGGATCACGTTGCTTAGAGCCCTCATCCAACCTGGCCTAACTACAAAAATGACTAACAAAATTTCAGCAACCAACAAAGACAAATGACTATTTTTTTTTGCCCGAGTTTCCTTGAACAGAAGAAGCAAGACATTTCCAAAAGAAAAAAATTAGATATTAATCTGGAAGTAGATATTAGGAGTAATTACTATCTGCTGGTCTGTATGCACGAATCGGAGAGACGTGAAACCAACCTTTCAGTCTACAGTGGCTTGGCAAGTCAAAGTGTAAGTACTTTCACCCATTCCATAAAATTCCACCAAATTTTTCAATCATCAGTTAAAGGCATCATTGAACAACCCTATTTTAGTGTTTTCTGAGACATCATGATCTCTACAAGTATCTGCATCGTTTATTTAAAATTGCTTTCAAGCAGCAGAAGAAACTGAAATAAACTGAAGGAATTAAAATTCATTACCAATTAAGTGTAATTTAATTCATGACTCTCTACACTTTCTCCTGAGAGCCGCGAGCTGCAGGAGGGATGCACACCTAACTGACGAAACTTGATTTACTACTCCTGCTCCCTCAGGAAATCACGTGGAGCTGCACATAGCTTGCCCCCCCAAAAAATACATTTACAAAAATAGATTTAAAGCACAACATCTGCGTAAGAACTGTGCATGTGTTTCTAAAAAGGTAAGAGCGTGCTGGTTTTCAGGAAGATAATTAAGCTCCCCAAAGTCAGCAGCTACAAGGGTTGACTTGAGCGGCTTCAGCTCACACTCCAAAACTTGGAAACCAAACGCTTAGGGACACAAAAAGCAGTTAATAAAGCAGACAGGATCTCAATTAACCAGTTTTCAGAGGTTATAGGTGTCAAATATGTTAATTACTATGCTTTTTCCTGATTTCCATCCCTGTGAGCAACCTTTTACCACTGTCACACTGCCTCGCAGCCAAGAAAGCACCATGCAAGTGCTGAGAAATACGTAAGGATTTTGAGTTCAAATGTAGCTTTCGGTTTGCATTTTGTAAAACTAATTTGATGAAAATAAAAAAAAAAAATAAAAAGAAAAAAAATAACATTTTTTATTTAAAAAATAAAAATTGAATTTTATTTTTTTATTTTTATTTAAAAAACAAAAATAAGCTATTTCAGTGATTTACTCCTGGCCAGCAAAGGCAAATAATAAAGTGTCAACCCAAGCTCTCAAGTCACCTATAATAACATATAACAAAGGATAATGCCTAAATTAGTTATAATGCACGGAACTGGCAAGCACTTGTCGGAAAATAAGAATGCCCAAGTATTTGTCAGAAACAATCAGTGAAGAAGAGATGCCAGCACTCCACAAGAAAGGAAAATCCCAACAGAAAAAGCTCTGCCCAGCCCACCCCAACGACAGAGCCTCGGCACGGGCACCACGCTGCTCTCGTGGCAGAAAGAGGTGCAAGGAGGAATGCAGAAAATCTGCCTTTCTTCGTTCTATCTGCACCGTGCAGGGGCCTCTCAGTTCTGCTCCCAGGGGTTGTGCTGACCAAAGAGGGTGGCACATAAATAATACATTATTTTCAGTGGGTTTAAAAGGAAAGCAGTAGGTAAAAGTATGAAGAAGTGGGTCAGGCGTTAAATTTGACACAGAGAAATTTCAGAAATAGCCAGACAGCACATGTGAAACTCTAAAGAGTCAAAAAAAGTCTTAAACCTGAGACACATTATTTTTATTCCTTTTTTTTTTTTTTTTTACTTCAAGCAAAGAACACCTTCCCCTGCCTCAGCTTCATTCAAGGTACAGAAGAAGAGATTCCACATGTGCAAATGCTGGGTTTAAAATAAGTTCTTCTAAACCACATCGAAGAATTTTAGCACCACAACTGGCCTCTTCAAAAAGGTAACAATAGCAAAAAGTTCTTTTGCCATCTGGAACGGCTGCACTTGGCCCCTCGGGGCTGCTCAGGTATTTTTCTGCTATCGACTCCCTGCCGAGGTCTGCTATTCCAGCAGAAAAATAGAAAGGTGGGAAAACTTGCTAATGTTCAACTATAAACTCTGCAACAACAACAGCAGATTTATTATCTAAGCCATCAATCCTTTAAATTAGATGACTGATTGCATGACTGTTCTTTTAAATCAGTAGACTTTTTGACTATAATGAAAATAAATTCTTAAAAATACTTCAAACTCAGGTAAGCGAAAATCCCACCCTTCAAAGGTGATATCACACAACTCCATGGCAAGTTACAAGTACCTTAATAAAAACATGGATCAATGAAGTTTATTTTCCACACCAAGCAACAATTAGAGCAGCAAATCAGCTGCAAAAGACCATTTTACTTGAAATAATTCATGCTCCGGAGGCAGAATAATTTCTTGCTTCCTATAGTAAAATGGCTATATTTTATATATATATTATTTATCTATATTACATTGTTATCACAGTATCCCAGTATCATAAGGTTGGAAAAGACCTCTGAGATCATCGAGTCCAACCTATGACCCAACACCTACACCTACTTGTCAACTACACCCTGGCACTATACTGTTTTATTTTATATATAGAATCGTTACATATATTAATGCTTATTTTTATGTGTGTGCATGTATATATATATAATATATGTATATATATTATGTATATAATATTCGGTTGGACTGGATGATCTCAGAGGTCTTTTGCAACCAGATGATCTTATGATTATAATCTATGTGCGTATATATATAATATATATATATAATATACATATCATATATAAAATATATAATAGATAGTATGTATATAATATAATGAATTATAGGTAATATATGATACACAATATATAATATATAACATATAATACAAAATATGCAGATGTAATATATAATATACGTGTATTATACATAATATATATTATATAGACATACGTATATATAAGTTCAGTCTCTTTTTCTTTTGCCCATGGTGCTCATTTTACATGAGCAACTGACATCCCCGCGTTAACAGGAGCCTGGTATCCATAAATCAACAATGTCCTCCCTTCACCTATGTGGCGATACACCTTGCTTAGCCTGGGTGCACGTCCCAGCATCGCCAGAGGACACTGGTACCTGCAGAAGCCACTCCATAAGCTGGGTTAACGTCGAAGTAGCGCATCCGACTGAAGGTGGTGCTGCCGTTGGTAGAGTTGTGGCATCGAAACTGGTTTATTTCAAATTGGCTCAGTACTGCAAACTGCACCCAATAAACGCGACGCAGAGATATCCACCGTAACTCTCCTGCGCCGTTGCCAGCACCGCTCACTTGGCACCGTATTTTCTTGAGCTATGGAGATGTCCACCTCAATAAAACCCTGCTTTGACTTCCAACTTTGCAAGAGCTTTTTGGGCCTCAGACAAACTTCAGCATCATTTGGGGTTGCTTCACCACCAGAGGTGACGTCCCCATCACCAGACATCACGGCTGCCCTGCAGCTCATGGGTTCGCAGCGGAACGGCTGGCAGAAAACTCAGACAAAATTGCAATTTAAAATTGTTGATTTTCCAATACTGGAGAGAGACCTACAAAATCCAAACCCCTGTTAAAACACATTTTAAGTAAATCCTATGCAAATTCCCACGTCCGCAGATAGACCCCCAACATCTGTAAAATCGTAGAATACCAAACTGCAAAGAACCCTTCTGTAAGATGCAAAGGAGCCCGGCTGAGAAAGTACTTTGCAACGTCTTAGGGGATTACTTGAGAGCTTTAACAAAATTATTTAAGAGTCTCTTGTCTATTTGCTTAACAAAGACTACTTTTACTTAATAACACGGAGAATAAAAGGGTATTTGGAAGTCTCTCACCTTGAATTTAATGACAGGAATTGGTATTATAGAACGACATTTCCATTATCAGCTGTTTCATCTGAAATCCTTGCATTCGTGAAGTATTTACTGCCAGAGCAGACAGGTCATAAATGCATCTTTCCAAATATAATCCCCCATCTGATCTATAATTCATTTTTTATAAACTCTTGAAGAGCTGTAGTAACACCATTCAACATCAACCTTGTTTTCAGATTGAGTCAAACTCATCTAGAAACAGTTCCACGATCTCCACTATCTCACTCTCAACAGGCCACTGAGTGAGTTCATCTGAGCTGAAATACGACATTATGAACTCAGTAGAAAAATGATTTAATGTGTCTTCCTTGTGCTCTCTCCCTAGAGCAGCCAGGTTTTCTTTCCTTGTGTAAACAGACATAAACAAGTCACGTGAGATTCCCCAAACAGAAGCCAGGTAAATGAACAGCCTTTTTTTTCTCCATGTTCATTCTCTTGATGAGTCCACCCTCTTGATAAGTCCACTAACAACGTCTTTACTGATATCTAGTGGTGAAGCTAAAAAACTCTAGTTTTTCTTGCTAAACCTCTCCCCTAAAATACTAAGGGGTTAACACAGCAGAGACTAATTGAAATTGATTTTTGCTGAAGTGATCTACAATTTTTTCTATGAAGAAAACAAAGGAGCTATTGGCAAAGAGCTCTTGAGCAGCAGTTGGAGATGGTTAGGAATTCACAGGCATAAGAAGAAAAAATGTTTATATGTTTCGCATGAATTATTGTTCCTTTGAAAGAAACAATGTGGAAATAAATAGCACTAAATCAAACAGTGGCAACCAGTCAAAGATAGTGGCCGAGTCAGAGTGATCAAAATGTTTTTCACCCAACTTGCTGCTCAGGTCCCCAGAAGGCACCCGCATAGCAGCAGCTCTCCCCTCAGCCGCCACTACCACCATCATGGCACATCTGGCCAGGATGACGAAGTCGGCAGCTCACGCCACGTGGCGCCTGTTGAACGCCAGCATCTCAAGTTATCTCAGAGATGCTCCGTGTGCCCATGCAGAACCCACTCTTTCACAGCAACATGCAAAATTAGAAAATTAATGTTTCTATAAGGACAGCTCAATAATGGGATTATCTTCCTATTAAATAACACTGCCCAAAAGATTTCACTCTTGGACATAACAATGCCAACAGAAATTTCAGGAACAGAAGAAATGTGGAACAGACAACAGATTTAAAGTCCAGCTAGGCAAAATCAAGGTTACCAAGCACATCTGCTTTGTATTAAAACTATCTTTAATGACGGAGTTGAGACACGTCCAGACCTAGAGCGGACATGAGGTATGACAGCAAGAAGTGGCAGCTCTACATCTAAGTCAGTGTCTGTGTTAACCAGTGACCTATGAAACAACACACACAACTGGCTATGGATCCACTGCAGCTGACGTTCCACCTGTAGTCATTAATTACACTACCACAGTCCGTAGTTAATTACCTTTTCTGAGCTGGTCACTCAATTACACGGGTACGGCCGCTGTGCAATGATGCTCCATTTACACAGACTAAAAAACTGAGATTGGGTTTATGATTCCCATTAATGCTTTTTAGCAAATAACAGCCACTCCTTTTCAGTCTCGATCCTCATGTAGCTCACTGCCAGGACCCTCACGGCGAGGCCTCCAGTGCTGGATGAGTCAATACCAACACAGCCACGCAGCAGTACCCATCCTCAGTGACCCAAAAGGTATCTGCACCCAGACCACCTCCTCACCAGAGATGCTGCTGAGAGGCTGCTTGTCCAGCTCTGGTTCTCCTCCTTTGAAATCAAACCCTTTTTTTCCCCAGGTGAGCTACTGGTGAGCATCACCATGGGTGGGACAAGGAAGTGAAAAAAGGGAGAAATAGCTGGAAAAAATGGCCAGTAGCTGAGGGAGGAGAAGCTATGGAACAAGTCCAACCATAAATCAAAGAAAATGCTCAATAAGTGATATCAAGGAGGGAGGCCTGTGTTCAGACATCAGGAGGACGTTACACTGAATGCTTGGTGCCATCCCATTTGGACTCCATTTACTGTGCAACTCTAGGAGAGATTATTGAGAAGTTTCTGTGCTGGAGTCACTGGAATTCAGGAAATTCAAAATATTTTCATGCTGGCAATCAGCACAAACCCCATGTGCTCTATATGGTGTGGTTGGACTCGATGATCTCAAAGGTCTTTTCCAACCAGGCGATTCTATCATTCTATGACAGCCCATGGCAACACCAGATATCTCGCTGATAAAAGCAACCAGTTCATCCTGCACGGAAGTGCCGCTAAAGAAGTGCAAACCCGCACCTACAAAAGATGGGGCTTGCTCACTCTCCTCCCAGCAAGATCCAGAGAACTCAGGTTCAACCTCCTCTTCAGACACAAAGCAAATAGGCAAAGAGATGTAAAAGACAGAGGACAGATGAGGAAATCCCTTTTATTCCTTCACTTGCATCAAATTGAATGCTTCTAAACATGTACTTTTCTGTATTCTACACTGGATGTTCTTAAAGCCTGCCTAAATTCATATATAAATATATATATAAATCAGAACTTTGCCAGCTGTTTGGCTCGTTTTGCTTTGGGTCTGCCATGGTGCTGCTACTGTGCACACTCTCACTACTTCAAGCGTAAGAAAATAAAGGGTTTTTTATTTTTTCAAAGTGTAAAAACAAAGAACTTGACATTTACCATATGATGGTATCAAATGCCAGGAGAAAAATAAAACCTGCTCTGCAGCAATTCCCTTTGTGGGAAATCAGGCAAGGAGCACAGGACATTTTAGCACAGAGACAAACAAGTCTTTCCCCAAAAGGCAACAACCGGGATGCAGCCAGGGTCAGGGTTACAAAACCTTGGCAAACAGTGATTGATTTTCCGAGCACTCGCCCATCCAGGGCTCCGTCCCCCATCCGTGCTTCTTACCTTCTCAAGCTAAAGCCTCAGGGAACAGCAAAAGGGTTTCGTCTGAATGGTGCTCCTGTTTGGTTTTTCATTGGTGGGAAAAGCCTTATTCCTATTTTTTCTTTTCCTCAACTTCAGTTACAAGTAGCGGAGGTAACTTAAAAAAAATCTCGTGACTTAACATTCTTTTAAACAGTTCCAGTTAAAAGTAAGACAGTTAAACCAGTGCTGTGATACAGAATATATTTATTCTCAAGCACTAGGCTTAATGGGCATTTTGCAATTCTCAACTGAATTGGCAGATTATAACTAAAAAAAAAAAGTATGTCCATAAACCTTCTCATAATTTTACTTTGAATTTAAAAAAAAAAAACAAAACTGTTTTCCTCAATAATTTTAAAGAAAGCGATCACATCAGAGAAAAGTCATTTTACACTCATGTAGTGATTCCACCTATAATAAAAGGTCACTTATTGCCCTACTTTGTGAACACAAAAGAAACCTGCAGCTGAATGGGGTCTCCACCGAGTGGNACTTAACATTCTTTTAAACAGTTCCAGTTAAAAGTAAGACAGTTAAACCAGTGCTGTGATACAGAATATATTTATTCTCAAGCACTAGGCTTAATGGGCATTTTGCAATTCTCAACTGAATTGGCAGATTATAACTAAAAAAAAAAAAAGTATGTCCATAAACCTTCTCATAATTTTACTTTGAATTTAAAAAAAAAAAAAAAAAAAATCTGTTTTCCTCAATAATTTTAAAGAAAGCGTCCACATCAGAGAGAAGTCATTACACATTCCACCTATAATAAAAGGTCACTTATTGCCCTACTTTGTGAACACAAAAGAAACCTGCAGCTGAATGGGGTCTCCACCGAGTGGAACAGATGGGCCAAGCTTATAGCATAGCACTGCTGTATTGACTGGTGATGGAACCGAAATCGCATCGCCATGGCAACTCCTTTACTGCCACCTCCCTCAAGACAACAAGAAATAGCTCACGAGAGGTATTTTAGGAAATCCATAAAAGGGAGAAAAAAAAAAAATGTGTTTCTTGCTTTCCAGTTATTTAAAATGTACCTACAAAGGTGCTTTCAGAAAAGGGGTGGATGGCAATTTGCTTCCATAGAGGGAAGAATAATCCTTGCCTGTGCCGTGAAGACTTGCGATGAATGCCAGGTATCAATCATCCTTCTAAAATGTTAACTGCAAACTTTAGGGTGCTTCCACTAAAAATCTTTACACTGACTCACTGATACATCTGCTTTGTTGGGGGTTTTTGTTCGTAAATAGATAAAGAACCACCTGAAGTGAGGTCTAACGCAAGCCAACCTACTTCTTCTCTGGAAGTGACCTGAACTTGTCCAGAGGTGACGCCCACCTCGACGCTCACATCGTTGCTTGGATTGCTATCACATCCAATCATTACAAACACTGGGAACTCCTGCTTTGCAAAAATCCCTTACAAACACAAAAGGAATAAGAATGCATCAAAAACAAGACCACACTCCCCAGCGCAAGAAAGCGGTTGGGTACCCCTGAACTCCAACTTCTTTTAAATAGGATATCCCTAAGGTTTTAAACAATAATAAACACTTCATTCTCAAAATACAGCACTCTGAAGTGCTTGTCTCCTTTCAATTGGAATTAATTGGGTTTTAATTCTCAGTAAAAGATTCCATCTCTCTTTTCAGACTTGTTTACAGCGATACACGTCACACAGACATTAAAATCGTGAGATGTTATTTACAAAATAATAGAGCTCTGAATGCAAACTGCTCATTAAACAGAACCAGTGAAACCCTTGCAGAAAGCCTGAGAAACTAATAAACATATTTGATTTTTACAGCATTACCTCAAAACATCAGGAACATAACCCAAAGCAGTTCCAGCTGTTTCATGTACACTTGAATAATTTTCGAAACTTTCATTTCTGACGCACCCCCGACGGGCCCCACTCGCGTCGTAAATGTTTTGTTTTGCTTGGCAGAAGCTCCTGTACAATCTCTGATTTAATATCAGCTTTAAAGCAATAATAAAAATAATAATCTCCCTCACATGCCAAACCACCCATGCCGCTGCGGACCCCAGGGGAGGCATCGGCTGTGGGAATCGGGCTCATCAGTTTCCATCGTGTTTTCTTAACTCTCTGCAAATGTGAAGATGGAGCTTTCCTCGCCCCGCCCCCCCCGGCAGCTGAATTCAGTCGCTTTCCATAACGTAGGGGTCTAAGTGGCCACCTCTGCCTGTGATTTCTTCTCCTCAGTAACTTCCATCTTTGTCTCAACTACAAACATCATCAGTGAAGTCTTCACAGGGGTTTTCTTTTCCATATTGTGGATAAAAATGTCAACCAGGATTAAAGCAAAAATGAATCTTTACAGGACTCTGCTGCAAACATTTTTAATCCACTTAATCTTTACAGCCTTCACTTTGTATCATTCTCATTTTCTAATTAAAATGTTGCATGATATCGAGTCAAATGTCATAGAGAAACCTAGATTCTTAAAGCAACACTATTATCCTCATTAAAAACAATCCTCTGAAAAGACCCTGCTGTTTGATAATTTATATACCTTCAGTCTGTGTCGACTACCGTTAACTTTATTTCTACAGTTTCAACCCACACCATTACTTTTTTTAACATGTGACAAGCAAGCCAGTGGTAGAGTCAAAAAGAAGTTGTGATCAGTAGAAAGTAAATTACACCATGGAAAACAATTATTCAAAACTTTTGAAGCAAAACCTCAGAGTTAAACTGGGCACCACTGACCACAGGTGTCCGAGTCGCAGCTATAATGTTATTCTAAGAATATCTACCTCCGCCAGTGACTCCCTGGCTACACCTCTGGCTGCATCACTTGGGGAGGGGCTCTTGATCAGGGAGTGCAGGGATAGGGAGAAGGAGAATGGTTTTCAGCTGAAAGAGAGATTGAGATGAGGTCTTGGGCAGAAATGTTTTGCTGTGAGGGTGGGGAAGCCTTGGCCCAGGGTGCCCAGAGCAGTGGTGGCTGCCCCGTCCCCAGAGGGGTTCCAGGCCAGGCTGGATGGGGCTTGGAGCCCCCTGATCCAGTGGGAGGTGTCCCTGCCCATGGCAGGGATGGAACTAGATGGGCTTTGAGGTCCCTCCCAACCCAAACCATTCCACATTTCTATGACCATTCACGCTCCTGCAGCAAACCACGGTTGCAAACAGCAGAAGACTCTCCATCTTCAAAAAATACCTTTTGGTCTCGCTATCCTCCAGGTCCCACGTTGCTAAAGAAACAAAATGGCTTTGGGCTCAGTGGAGGAAAGAAAGGCACAATAATATTCACAGAGCTTTGGTGACATCAAGATATGGGTACATCATGAAACTTGTTTTGTCCTTCTATCGCACTGGGTAAATAGAAAAAATAATTAATAAGGACAGGCATGTCAATTTTGGTTCCTTTCAAAACTTGGAGGCAAAGGAAGGAAAAGGAGGAATGACAATATTTGGCAATAAGAAGACAAACACTTGTAAATGAGACATTTTTCAACCCCCTTAACTAGCTTTAGTAACAACGGAGAATAAAAATAAACTTACAAACACTTTCATGTCCTTCAGAGTGCTCAATTTAAACAGCGTATTTAATCTAAGTCATATGTAACATTATAACAATGCTCTCTTTGCCCTCAGTATGAATTAAGAATATTAAATATGTATGTGAAATAGTAGCCTATGCTGGAATATGTCCAGAATGAAATTCTAAATATGACTTTTTCCTCTTTTTTTTTTTTTTTAACTTCAAGCCGCAAAGACATCCAAAACTAGGTCAAGCACACAATACCCAGCAAAAGTAAAAGGATCTGCAATTTCTTGGATTAATTTTTTTTTTTAAAGTGTCTTCATTTAAAATTTACCATAAAAAGATTTTCCACTTCCTTCGTGAAAAGGACAACTACTTAGTGGGATTTCTCTGCCTCCCTGGGAACAAGCATACACAAAATTAAGGTAACTACTAAAATACAGCTTTCTTCCTATCCATGGTAGGCACTGCGGCTCTGAATTTACATCTGCTATCAAGAAAAGTCACTCAAACTGTGTGTCCTTTAGAGACTAACCGGCTGCGTAAAACATACAGAATTCCTAAGAAATTAAAAGAAACCAGAGATGCATTTTTGAGGAAGAAATGGGTATAAAAATAAACGTGACTCTCTGGTTTGCTACACGTATGACTAAAAGGGACGTACTCATCAACCTTAAATTGTCAGCAACTGCCTCTTCATTTGCAATTTATCACTTTCTAAATTCTAACAGATGCCAAAAATCAACTTTTTTTTTTTTTAAATGGTAAAAGAGTATTCAGGAAAGGAGGCATTACCTTCTTCCCTTCCCTCTGAGCCACACACCCCGGATGTGCCAAGAGATCATACCCATTTCCCCACCCGAGAGGCAAATTCTCCAGCCACAGACTGTTGTGCAGATGATGGGATAAATCGTCTGCCAGCAAACTCAAGGAACAAACCACTATCATTTCTAACAAACTCTCACGAGCTGTTCTTTCTTCCACCCCCAAAGGCAACTCTTATTAAAAGCCAGGTTTTTCACCTTTTTCGTAGTGTTCATCAGCATCCCTGCAAAAACATGCCTGCCATTCGATCCAGCTCACAGATTCCCTGCATTACAGCTATCAGCAGAAAAGTGATTTATCTAACACGCATTTAACAAGTGTAAATCTAAACAAGTGGAAATCTAAATTTCAAATTCCGTCTCTTTGAAAATAACGCTGCAGGCAGAGATCAAAGAAATCAAATCAGCTGGGTTGCTGCAACGCATGACGAACATCAACTCCAACTGCCAGGGCTGTGGAAGTGAAGAGGTGGGAAAATGAGGGAATGTAGCTAAGGAAATACAGCAGGAGAAACATGAAGACTATGGTAGAGGAACCTCAGTGGTGAAACCTATTTTTCAAATGACAAGTGAACAACCGAAAACCGCTGCCTGTGTCAGTCATGGCGCAAAACAGGAATTAATGTTGATTAATAAATAAATGCTGGTCTACTAAACTAATGGTCAACCCCGAATGCTCACGAATGGCTTTGGATCCCTGCATCACCAATAACAACCAGTGGAAAAACAACAACCTATAAAGAATAACAACCAACAAAGGATAAAGATAAAATCATGGCATCAATTCTTATATCTTTGATTGGAAAGGGGCCCCCAACCCCTTTCTCAAAACAAGGCTCCAAAATGCAATTTGAACACCACTCATCTGTGATGATTTGGGAAGCAGAATATATGCTGGTCAAGAAGTCCAGGAAATGCCGTGAAGCTGTAGCACCACCAGTGACAGAAAGATGCTGACACACAACCAACTAGAAGACCCAACCCAAGTTGTGGCCAAGGTTCATTAACACCTAGTGATCAAAACAGTCAAGAGATTCAAAGCAATTTATAAGCATGGATCTACAACCCAGAAAGCACTCGACAACCTCAGTTCAAAGGCTCCTGTCTGACTGCTTCCACCACAAGCCGGTGGGAATTCAGTGCCTTGGTCCCTTCCTGCAGCCTGATGGACCAGCAGTGGGAGACTCCTACCACCACTAGCTAAAAAGCCTTTCATATTAGGACAATCTTCTGTTAGAATTCTTTCATGGCAATGACTTATAATCACATTAAATTACAAAAAAAAAGAGGGAATTAATTATTTCTGGAAAAGCACCAAAACTGAGGGAAAAGACTTATGAAAATATTTCTAATAGACCTCTGAAAAATTATTTGTCTACAGGTTATCAGTGAACACATCTTGGCATGAAGAATGTACAATTCCAAAAGCACGTTATCTTGACCTAACTTATGTATATACAAACATATTTATGTAATATCAGATTATATATTCATACCATATACAATTACGTATCTATTTTATATGTGTATTGTAGATATACAAAGAAACCTCAAGTTTTAATTAAAAAGACAGAGAGGCAAATTAAAAGGGAATAATGCGTAAGATTAAAATCCAGTTGCTATTCCTCTGGCTTCTTGTAGGGGTTTTCCTGACTTGTGAGAAAAGTCTAAAGGAATTCTCATGCTTTATTCACAAAAATACATTGCTGATAAACAACAACAGCAACTTTTCAAGGCATTTCTCCCTGAATCGCTAGAAGCTTAAATTAATATTCCCTTCTCAGTGCAACTTGCTTTGCTTGAAAAAAGTCACACCGGAGTTGGTCACACCGAACTTATTTAAGCCATAGAATGGACACTGGGAAGAGGTTCTTCCCCCAGCAGGTGGGGAGCACTGTCACAGCTCCCCAGGGCAGCAGTGCCAGCACCCAGTGTGCCAGCACTGCAGAAGCCTTTGGCCAGTGCCCTCAGTGCCCCAGGGGGAGTGCTGGGAGGGTCCTGCGCAGGGACAGCAGCTGGACTGGATGAGTCCCTTCCAACTCAAGTCATTCTATGAACCCAGGCAAAATGTTGTTTATTGATATTCAAATCTCCATATAAACCAGCAAAACTCAGATATTTCCTAGCAAAGGGCCACAGAATTTACAAGCCCACACCATTTTGCAAATATCTATGGCAAGATAACTACTGCAACCCATCCAAAATTTCCTGACCGTTGATTCCATATCTGCTTTCCATACTCCTGCTGAACATTTACATAAGACGATTGCTTTTAATCTTTATATATTTGCTTTAGACGTGCCCTGAAAACCACTTAGAAAAGTGGCATTTACCTGACAAAGTGAATCATTTGCCTTCTATCATCAAGTTGCAGATCTTTGTTACCAAAATAGAACGGCTATAACATGCCCTAGGAAGTCCCTTTCTGTGCTTTGAAATTATAGGGAGCAGATCTACTCAACCTGAAAATCTTGTGATAAAAAAACCTACATGTGACGCGATTTCCAGCAACACGGGCTCCTAACGGGAACAACGTGGTGACGAGTGGATTGCAAGAGGAAAAATACAGCGTAGAACTGCACAATTCCTTTCTAAATCAAAGTGCTGATACCACGTTCTGCTGAGGAAACCTTTTTGTCCCTCTGATCTAAGAATAAATTTCATCTGACTTTTCTTGGTTGGAGGAATGGAAAAGAAACAAAACGAAAACACTGTCCTGACATGTTAGCATTAAATATCAACTTTAAGAAATAAACCTCATCTCTTTTATTGTTACGTAAAGTTCTATTTTCAGCCTGAATGAGGGAGAAAAAAAAAATATATAACCACAACTATTCTCAAAGCAAGAACCCATTAAGAGCTCTAAAAACATTAAGAAGAAATCACGTGAAGGCAGATCATACCTTTATTTCCAGCCCTATATTCCAGTTTCCACCAACTCTGCTTGATAAATGGCACTCAGTGCAAAACTCCTCATCCAAAGCCTCTGTAATAGTTTCACCCTTCTCAGATTCCTGTCCTTTCACATCTGGTTTTTTAAGCCTTGACCCTCCCAAGGATACCCCTCTCCATTTGTATTTGAGTTCTGACATTCCTCCCTGCCCAGAAACAAGTCCTCCTCCTCCAACACACACCAAGGTTCGGATGTTGACATCCTGCTTTTTCCTCTGCCCATCGTGTTCCTTGATATAAGCAGATTCCATCATCTTTGTGCCGACAGCTCGATCCCTGTGCTTCTCCAAGACAAAACTACTTTTAAATTTTGCGGAGGTACAGAACCTGCACTCAATAAGATCACAGCAGAACCATCGCTTCATTCTTCATCCTCCTCTGTGACTTCAGCAGTCTTCAATTATTTGTCCCAGCTTCACAGCAGAGCATCACCAGCTATTCGTCTCCCACCCTTCCTGGGTCTTTTTGGCTACACATAAGTTGCGCTACTTCTACTTTGCAAATTAATAAACTGATGACCTTTAAGACCAACTACTATATGTTTTCCTAATGATCACAACAAGATTCCTTCACCCAGCCTTCGCCAAGCATCACTACTCGGCTACTTTCTTCCCATGTTCTTTTCATCATTGTGCCCTCAAGTTGCACCAGGGAAGATTCAGATTAGATATTAGGAAAATCATCTTCACTGAAAGGGTTTCTCAAGCACTGGCAGAGGCTGCCAGGGAGGTGGTGGAGTCCCCATCCCTGGAGGTGTTTAAAAGACAGGTAGAAAAGGTGCTCAAGACATATGGTTTAGTAATGGACAGGTAAAGTTGGACTCACTGATCTCAAAGGTCTTTTCCAACCTAAGTTTTCTATCTACTAAAGACAAGCAACACCATTTGCCTGCTTGCTGTATCGACTTTTGTTGCTTTTATAGATATCATTTCCTAAGTGTGTAATCTTCTTTCCCTTAACAAAAATCCCATACCAATATCTCTTTCTTATAACATCACAAATCATTCTTATTAGTAAACATCATAAGTGTTCACCAAGCAACACATGAACTTCTAGGTTTGGTTGTTTGGTGGTTTTTTTACTGAAAACCCCACTTGCTTCAGCATGCTTTCCTACTACTCACTTCATTCACCTGCAAGTTGAAACACGGCACTTTCCAGATACGGAAAAAAAAATACAGACGCACAAATGCTTTGTATAAACCAGAAGGAAAATGCAAAGTGTCCTTCATCTCCAATTTACCTTCTCTCCTCCATAACGATACAGTCATTTAGAAAAATTAAAATTTGCAAAGCTGTGTTTGGTAACAACTAAAAAGTTTCTTTTAAAGTGTTGTTTTTAGAAGAACGGACTATAGAGGTCTTCAATAGTAAACAAGAAGATCTTGTGTGAAGGAAAATGTCAGTTATTGATGCTCATCAGACAATCCAATGTCCCTCTGTGGGCATGCAACCTCTCGTTCTCAGAACTGACCTGCTGATGACTGGACTACTGCTTTCAGAAAAATTATTTCCTTCAACATCCTTCAGAAAATTGTCCTGTTTTGTTTTAGTAATAATTCCAATTTCATTCATGTCAATAGCGATGTCACATTATTTAACCAAAATACATCACAACATGGGTACAGCCACAGAGACAATCATCTTCTTATTTTCCCTTAAAAGGAGAAAGCTTTAATACCATAAAATTAAAGCCCTATGGAGAAATGGCAGGATGACATTTACTAAGATGTCCTAAAATCTGAAAAACAGACTTGATATAAAAAGCCCTCACAATTTCTCAAACTTTTCTCTGCATTCAACAGCTTAAAGCAAGAGCTGTACGTAGTCAGCTACTTTACAATATTTAAGTACCCACAGGCAGATTTACAGATCTAAAAGCATTCATTTGTTGTTCTCATGGAGGCAAACAACATAAGAAGTGTCTTCCCAAGGCCTCACAGGGAATGGCCATCCAGACGCTGGATGTCCTCTGCAAGTGCAATGTCCACACCCACAAACAACCCATCTCCAGCAATGGATGCAGTTTGGTGGTCTCCAAACAGCTGGCCCTGAAGGGTCCCAGCTGAAGTAAACTTCTGTGAGCTCTACCCCAATAACCAGGACGTGCTGCTCGCCCCAACCCAGCTGCCAAGGTGGTAGAGTTGAAATTGACATGAAGATTGAAAAAGCTCCTGTCCAGGCATTTCTTACAATAAAAGCTTTCCGTGCAACACGTTCATCAGCTGAAAACAACCCCAAAAGGCACCGGTGGCAACACAAGCAGGCGATGTTGGGGGTAAATAATCCAAGCACAGAGGTTGTTGGGAATATTAATCCAATGAGCTCCACCTGCTCAAGAGCAGACGGTGTGCCAGGACTCAGAAAGCACTGCTGGGATTTTAGGAGCATCCAAAAAACACAGCACTAGCCCTGACCATGACGCAGTTTCACAGCAACCTTGGTCCATCAGGAAAAGGAAGAGGAAAAGCACACAAAATGTGAACTCCGTCGAAAGCCGATTTGAAGAATGCAGGCGGCGCGTCATTCCATCCTCTATTACAGCGACGTCTCTATATGGTTTACTGCTCACTTCTGGATCTAGACATAGATCTATCTTCTAATAAGAAAGTTCCAAGGCAGCAACATATTCAAAGCGTAACCAGCCGCATGTGTTATCTCCTTCTTTTCTTCAGAGGATAAAACTGAGTTCATCTCTCAGTAGAAACGCACGGATTGCTGTCCTGGTAACACACGCACCCTCTCTCACACAGCGCTCATTACCGCTACACAAGGAAGCAAAGCACTGCAGGAAAACCCCAACTAGAGGCACATGTGGGCCAGAAGCAACGCTCCTTACTAACAAACACAGAATCTTCAACACCAAACCAAAACACGTCCCATTTTCTCACATCCCTGATCAGACTTGAGTGGTTGTTTCCCCATAATCCTGTCCAAAAGACTGATCCATCCTTTCTGCAACTGCTCCCACAAACACGTCCTGTCCCACATGACATTAGGTAAGTCTCGACGTGCTGCGCTTCACCATCTGCTCCATCCCCCTTTAACCCAGCTCCCACCTGGCTGGCACAGCCCCAAGTCCTGTGACAGAAGATATCTGGGCCCAGCAACCTGGGACCCAGCTGGGAGTTTCCGTTGAGAGACTGCCAACATTTCCTTGAATCCACCCTTCTTACAGAGATCTCCCGTACCTACAGCAACTGTGAAATTGCTACTAATTATGCCCTTTAGCCTGACCCACTTATTTCAAAACAGCAGGAGCTGGGATGGGCTAAAAAGAGAAAAAATAAAGAGGAGGAGGGAAGCTGCACGTTTTGCTTCCCAGATATCTCCACTTAGAGAAGCCAACTCTGTTCTGATTTTCTCCACTATTTTTTTCCTCTTTCTTTCCTTTCTTCTTCAACTTCTCTTCTGCATCTTCCTTTGGTTTCTCTCTGCAAGAAGAGGAATCATGTTAGGAAACAGGAACGATGGAGAACGCTGATCTAAATTGCTTCACATCTTCAATAATGTGGAGACAAAATGACGGGGCGTGGGAAGGGAATGGAGCCCTGTGGGTTTTCTTTTCCAGAGATGACTTTCTTTTTCCTTCTGGCTCATGATTGAAGTAGATAAAAGAGAGTAAGAACTGCTGGAGATTTTGGCAAATATTGAAAAAGGAGAAACATGCAACTATAATTATTTGGAGAATAAGAAGCAAATGCTAAAGAAAAAAAATAAATCTCACAAATATAGACTATCATCTCTTTCCAGAGGGAAAAAGCTTTATTCAATTTGTATCACATCTATTTATTTTTCATATTAATTAAAGCATGGACTTCACATATAATTCAGAAACATGTATGTCAAATACAGCAGTACCTACCAGTTTAGACAAATCAGAAAACATTATTATTATGATAAGAGGGAAGATACGTGGTTCTGTTTCTCGAAGCATGACAAGGAACCGGAAAGAAACTAAACCGCAGCCTTAATATTGTAGCTCACAGCGTTAAAATGTTCTTGTCTGCAAATTCTGAAGCATCCTGATGCACTGTTTGCTTACACTGATTTTTGCAAGGACAATAATATAGATTAAAACTGACCCCATTGTTCTTTGGAACAAGGTTCCCTTCCGGTTCATAATAAAGGACCTTCATAATAAAAATATGCTACACGAACACGCCTGCGACCTGAAACACAAGGTTTGTTCCTGCAGTTTTCAAGGTACCCCCAAAGAAGGCACCGTGCTAGAGCTGCAAACAGCAATTCTTTTCTCCCTCATCAGGCTTGCAAAAACGAAGGCAGGAATGAGAACCGTTAACCTACCCGCAATGCGAGCACAGAAAGAGAATTTTTATTGAAACATAAGCCGTTCTTGGGCCATCCCTTTGTGACCTTGTTCTCTTCCCTGTGACCTTCGGGGAGGAAGGACACGTTCAAAGGGTTGGTCACTGTTGGTGTGCAGGGGTAATGCCACTTGTGCAATACAGTGAGTGCAAACACCTGATTACTGGCCTTCACAAACCAAACGCATTAGTGCAAACATTTTGTATGGTTTTATCTCGTTTAAATTAGAGGTGTCTTTCACCGAGATAAGAGTTTTCCAAAGGAAAAAGCTTTGCATGTAATCTTGTTTTCAGAGAGACACAGGAAATAAAATAACAACTCCTCCGGCCAAGCTTGTCAGAGTATTTTAAAACAGCTTTCTAAAATAAACCAACTTCTGCCCTGCACAAATTTGCCATCAAGGAACCTAAACCTGTCCTTATAAGGTTACAAGAAAACAAAAGTCCGGAAAGAAGTACAAAACCAAGTCCACTTTTTAACTTAGGAAACAGAGACACTGAGATACAACAAAGTTTAAGATCAGTTTCTTCAGAGCCAGCAACAGTCAGATGCTCCAGAAAATGATCCCCCAGATCATCCCTCTCCATCCAGCAAGACCGTAACCAACTAACAAAGCTGAAGTGGAGAATTTATATCTACAGGCAGTATTGAGGCTTTACCCATGGAAATATTTTTATAGACACAGCCACAGTTACTTTTATCATTAAAGAACTTGAACTGCTACAGCGAGGCAGAAATGACTTTAATAATCACAAGCACCGATACTGAATCTACATTAAAATTACAATACACACAAAAGGAAAAGGAAAAAAACTAGGGTTAAACACTAAGGAAAAGATCTTGAGAAAAATGGAATCTAAAATAGTTTACAAGAATCTGAAATAATGCCTGTGGTAAGCTAACACAGAAATCAAACTGTTTGAAAAGAAAATCAATATTAGGATTAATGTTCCAGTTCTCTCCAGAGGAGGATAAAATGTAGGGGGGGAAAAAAAAAAGCTTGAAAAGCTGGGGTTTTCTTTTCTATTTTATCAGATTTTTGCTGTGGACCTTATTCTCTTTGCATGAGAAGCAAATTGCTCTGCAGCGGAGCTGAACCTCACCCAGGGTTAACCACAGCACCAAGCACAGGCCATTTCCTCCAGTTTCCTTTTGTAAAAAGAAAATATTACCAAAACACAAAGAAACAAAGCACGTTGCAATTCTGCTGTCCGCAGTATTCAAAGTCTGTGTAAGTAAACTTTAAAGGATACTGAGAGAAGTTATTTCATTCTCTTTTTCATTAGCCAACACTAGAAGCTGAATCGTGTATAAGATTTAACCGTGTTACGTACAAAAGCAGCAGCACATCAGTGAGCACTTCATTAATTAAAAGCCAGAAAAGGAAGTTTGCTAAACGAAGCAAATGTTCTTATCACTCCTATCTATATTCATTAAAACTGACAGGAAACCAAATATCACCATCTGTCTACTTGCAATAAAGGCACTAAAAACAGCTCCAGGGAAGAAGAATAATATAAAGTATAAAACTGCAGTTTTTCAAGTTTCAGTTTTAAATGGACAAGAGAAACCGATGTCAGACGAGGGAGAATATAGGATGACAAAGAGCTGGTACACAACACTAGAAAAGAAATTTCATGTTTTAAACTATCAGCTGAAGCCCCTTTGAAATCTCACAAAACAAACAACGAACCTAAAGTTTCCTCTGCATTTCTCATTCACGTTGACAGGTCCTCAAAAAGCCAAATACAGCAACAGCAGCTCATCTGCCTCTTCAGAAATAACTGCTACCAAAAACATCATACCACAAAAACTGCAAAAATTTAATGCTCAAGCAAGACCCCGGAAACACTTCTGCAGTTTTATTATGTACTGATGCACGGGCTTTATACTTAAAACAGATACTTTTTTTTTTTTAATTATTCCTATATTTGGATTTTGCTTTCAAGAGGGTAACACAGCATAAAAGTTGAATAAGATTTGATAAAAGGAGGATCTTAGCTCTGAAAAAAATACCAGGGCTCACACCAGCGGTTGCAGAGGTCAACCGAAGGTCATGGATTTAAGGTAGTTTCCACAACTTGTACAATTCCTACCTTCAGCAACCGCCCTTGTGTGCACTGCAGGAGGCAGGAAGGAAAAAACAAATAGATGGTAATAAGATATTTAATGACAGAAATGAAAATAAACTACTGCTCCCGTTTGCAAACAGCGGAGCTCCGTGGTGTTAATTCTGCACCGTCCCCCAGCTGCATCGTGCACAGCAACGAAAAGCACTTCCAGATCCTCTCAGTGCTGCAGGCAATATTAGCTCTATACTCACAGGTTTTAAGACTAAATAAAGTTGAAGTAATTTAAGGCTGAGATAAACAGGAGAAGAAAATTCCTTGTTCAAACCACCAGTCGGCTCCCAGCCCGTCGTGCCTGGGTACAAACAGCGCAGGGCAGATTGCTGTGATACCCACAGGAAACAAACGGGGCCAGGAAAGGGGGAGCAAGGGAGTTAGAGAGCAAATCGAAGGCTTATTGATCTGCACTGTGGTGCTCCTCTAGAATGGCACACTTTTTTTTTTTTGTAGTTTAATTTTCTTTCCTAAGAACAATAACTCATGCACATAAAAAGGCTCTCATTAATATTCTATGAAAATGCTTTTTTAGACTCAACACAACTCAGCAATTATTCTTCTTCTGTTAATACTTTAACAGTACTAACAGCCCCATTAACAGCTCAGCCCAACTATGAAAGCGTAGGACAATAGTGCTTACTCCAGAAGCCACAACAAAATTAAAGAAGGTAATAAAGTCCAAGCGTAGAAAATTCCATGCTGACCAATAGATTCCTCATCGATTCTGAGGAATCTCCTTTTGAAAGTCAAGTCAATCTATGAGGACACAGGAAAAGTAAAATCCTTTAAGTGAGGGGTGAAATTCAAAGGTAAATCCTCTTTTATGTTAAATATACAACACAGACACAGGACATCCCTTATACACCCATGCCAATGAAATTGCTGGGATGATTGGAAAGGACTTGGAAAGGTGGTAGGAAAACAGAGAGATGTGTGTGAGAAGAGAAAATGCAGAACCATCCCTAAAAAATTCCTCTGTGTTGTTTGAAAATGCATCCAGACTGAAGCTGCAGAATATTTGTTCATTCTAAAGTGGTTAAAATGTGTTAAAAAAACCCAAAACAACAACAAAAGAAACATTGCTGCAACGACCGAAAAAAAGGCAGAATGTTGGCATTTCTAAAGCTTTTTATTAAAAGCTTCGCAGTAACAGCAAGCCTGTGCCAGATTATTATCTTTTGACAAATTTTATTTTAGATACACCTCGTCAGAGCTCCTATTTGCCCACTGAGAAGAGAACGTGCGGAAGATGCATTTCATTTCATACACTAATAGGAAGTGTACGAAGCCCAGGGATCTTGAGGAGCACAGATAATCAGCAGGAAAGGTGAACTCCTCTGGCAGAAAGAGAGAGCGCAGTTCACTCCTGTGCTCCTCCCCTCCACAGCTGCCACAGCAACAACAGGGTGTAAATCAAAGCACCTTCCACCACACAGAATTGAGAAAACCAGCCCCATACTCCAGACTCCCTGGATCTGAGAGTGCCAGGCTGGGAAAAGACTTCTGGGGAACAGAGAAAGCATCAATTTCCTATAATCCACTTAAGAAGGCAAATGAAGCTCAAGCCTGAAACACAGGGTGTTTCTCAGTCCCTCCCATTCCCATATCGTGAGGCTGTTTCTGAATTGTGTTCCTTTAATTACACAAAACTTTGTTCTATTATTACAGACACACAACGTTGGCAATACTATTATTTTATAATATTTGTATTTATATACACATATATTAAAATATCAATTTATAAATGACTAGTCTGAACTTTATTGATCTCGTACCTACTTTGTCTATGAGCTGGAATATTTCCTTTGCCTGGCCATTCCCTACAGCCAACGCTGCCCTTTCTAAGAGGTCACCAGAAAGAACACACTTTGGCTGTACCAAATCCTCCTGCTCGCAGAATTACATACACCGTGTTTAAATTCACGACTGGTGTTGCCCTTTTGTACTCAAATGCATCACCTTCTCTTCGTCCTGATGCAACAAAACCTGAATTCGTCGATACGATTCATTTTGCAATACGATTCATGTTGGCAATGGTATCACTGTGACACCTCCTCGTGCACTGCAACACCTCCTCATCAGTATTTTTCATGTATTCATTCAGACAATCAATAACAGTTTCCCATACATTGTTCTAAAAGCTCCCTAAGAACGCACTTCCGAGAAGCGAACGCTACCGTGACGATATCCCGGTCACGACGCGCTCACATCTGTTATTTAAAGCACAGACCCACTGCAGCCGTGTGCCAGTAACAGAGGGCTCAAGGTGCTTGCAGTTCCACAGCATTAAAAAGCCCGACCCAAGACCCAGTTCATCCTCGGTGTATCTTTTTAATCCATGCAAAGACAAAATAGGTTCTTACTGCTTACGTTAAGTGTTTTCAAGCTGCCATGGAGGTGGCCTTAGCAGCAATGACTGCAGCAAGCTGCACGCAGGTTTGCCTCAAAACAGAACCCAGGGCAGCACTAAAAATAAACCCTGTGCGCCTTGAAGGCTGGGAAAAGGATGGCAATGGTACCAGGGACTCAGTGCAAAACTGCAGACAATAGTCCCTACACGTACAATACTTCCTATTCATTAATTTGAACAGACATATTTACAGACAGAGAATAACCCAGAGCTTCTACAGGTTTCTTGGATGCTCCCATCACTCCAGTTCCCCCTCCCCACGTGTTTCTTCTCTCACACTTCATTCTTCTGCTCGCTACCATCTTTCTTTCCATGGAACCAGGCTCCAGACAACTATTTCTCTCTGCCCTGGTTATGCCCTGCTCTTCCCCAGGCACAAATGATGAGCCTAAGGTGACGGCTGAAACCCCATCCGGTCCTGGTGAGCTCTTGCACAGGTGACCCTCACCCCTTGGGGAACAAGCCAAACTTTTTCTGCCATCTCTTTGCACTATGTGGTAATTACAGCCTCTTTTTTTTTTTTTCCTTTTTCCTGGCCTATCCCAGGAAGAGGCCACGGGAAGGTTGGGGAGGGACTTTTGACAAAGGTTGGTAGTGATAAGAGGAATGACTTTAAATTGGAAGGGGGAGAATGAATTTAGACATTAGGAAGAAATTATTCCTGATGAGGGTAGTGAGGCACTGGCAGAGGTTGCCCAGGGAGGCTGTGGCTGCCCCCTCCCTGGAGGAGTTGAAGGCCAGGTTGGACAAGGCTTTGAGCAGCCTGGGCTGGTGGGAGGTGTCCCTGCCCATGGCAGGGGGTGGGACTGGATGGGCTTTGAGGTCCCTAACCCAAACCATTCATGATTCTATCATTTCTTTCTATTATGTTCCCGTTGCTACCACAGTCTTTAGGAGAAAGATGAGGCTGTTGAGTACCACACCTCATTTCAGCATAATGATTAGGAAGCAGCCTTTGAAAACCCTGGTACCACCATAAAACTGGTGAAACTAAGATCTGGCAACTTCAATTTCCTCGCTTTATCACTGTTCTCGTACCCTTCCCTAGATACCTGCTGCTGATCACCCTCACAGACACAACATCGAATGAGAAACGCTCGATAGGAATTGGTACTGCTGTACCTGCAGATTTATTGCTGCAAGTTTTTCCACCAGACCTAAGAAAATCAGCATGAAGTAAAGGTACAGTCGCTGGCACTTTTCTACAAGTAGATTTACCGTGTGAAAGCCCCCTGTTCCACTATCCAGGTTCATTAGACAGCTACGCACTCCGAGTTAATCCTGGTGATGATCAGCACACGTAAAGTACTCAGATAATTTTCTTTGATATCGGTAGGAAACACTGAGTGCAGGAAATACAGCACAAAGTATTTCTCACCTGCTGAGGAATATGAGTGAAAATGTTCTGAAAATGATATTGTCAAGAGTATTAGCATAAGAAAGAAAAATTATTTGTCAGGAAACATCCACCATTTAAGATGTTCCCTGTTGTTTTCCAATGTTCTTTGCCCGGACACGTTGAGCCCCACCAGGTTTTGTGGTTTGGGCAGAGTAGGGGAAAAGGTTGATGATGTTTTGGGAGAACCTACCATGGCTCGCTTTGCTTGCCTGCTCCTGCTGCTCCGCTACAGCAAGAACCGGCAGCAGAAAGACCCAACACAAAAGGCCTGCTCTAGGGGAAAAGGTCACTATCCGACCCACTCAACCTATCGTTTTTATAATCAAAACTTTAAAACCAAGATCTGAAGGAGACAGCAGAAGGTTTCCTCATCCACAAAGTCTAAATACCACTGGTAAACCCTTCCAACCGTAACACCTAACCTTGGATTCCAGCTCCAAGTAAAACTCCACTGCTCCCCATCGGTCTTACCTTGCCAAATTCAGAGCAAGAGGGAAAGAGGCAGAGAACGGTATCCCAAGGACTCGCCACACGCTCACNGTGCTTGCAGTTCCACAGCATTAAAAAGCCCGACCCAAGACCCAGTTCATCCTCGGTGTATCTTTTTAATCCATGCAAAGACAAAATAGGTTCTTACTGCTTACGTTAAGTGTTTTCAAGCTGCCATGGAGGTGGCCTTAGCAGCAATGACTGCAGCAAGCTGCACGCAGGTTTGCCTCAAAACAGAACCCAGGGCAGCACTAAAAATAAACCCTGTGCGCCTTGAAGGCTGGGAAAAGGATGGCAATGGTACCAGGGACTCAGTGCAAAACTGCAGACAATAGTCCCTACACGTACAATACTTCCTATTCATTAATTTGAACAGACATATTTACAGACAGAGAATAACCCAGAGCTTCTACAGGTTTCTTGGATGCTCCCATCACTCCAGTTCCCCCTCCCCACGTGTTTCTTCTCTCACACTTCATTCTTCTGCTCGCTACCATCTTTCTTTCCATGGAACCAGGCTCCAGACAACTATTTCTCTCTGCCCTGGTTATGCCCTGCTCTTCCCCAGGCACAAATGATGAGCCTAAGGTGACGGCTGAAACCCCATCCGGTCCTGGTGAGCTCTTGCACAGGTGACCCTCACCCCTTGGGGAACAAGCCAAACTTTTTCTGCCATCTCTTTGCACTATGTGGTAATTACAGCCTCTTTTTTTTTTTTTCCTTTTTCCTGGCCTATCCCAGGAAGAGGCCACGGGAAGGTTGGGGAGGGACTTTTGACAAAGGTTGGTAGTGATAAGAGGAATGACTTTAAATTGGAAGGGGGAGAATGAATTTAGACATTAGGAAGAAATTATTCCTGATGAGGGTAGTGAGGCACTGGCAGAGGTTGCCCAGGGAGGCTGTGGCTGCCCCCTCCCTGGAGGAGTTGAAGGCCAGGTTGGACAAGGCTTTGAGCAGCCTGGGCTGGTGGGAGGTGTCCCTGCCCATGGCAGGGGGTGGGACTGGATGGGCTTTGAGGTCCCTAACCCAAACCATTCATGATTCTATCATTTCTTTCTATTATGTTCCCGTTGCTACCACAGTCTTTAGGAGAAAGATGAGGCTGTTGAGTACCACACCTCATTTCAGCATAATGATTAGGAAGCAGCCTTTGAAAACCCTGGTACCACCATAAAACTGGTGAAACTAAGATCTGGCAACTTCAATTTCCTCGCTTTATCACTGTTCTCGTACCCTTCCCTAGATACCTGCTGCTGATCACCCTCACAGACACAACATCGAATGAGAAACGCTCGATAGGAATTGGTACTGCTGTACCTGCAGATTTATTGCTGCAAGTTTTTCCACCAGACCTAAGAAAATCAGCATGAAGTAAAGGTACAGTCGCTGGCACTTTTCTACAAGTAGATTTACCGTGTGAAAGCCCCCTGTTCCACTATCCAGGTTCATTAGACAGCTACGCACTCCGAGTTAATCCTGGTGATGATCAGCACACGTAAAGTACTCAGATAATTTTCTTTGATATCGGTAGGAAACACTGAGTGCAGGAAATACAGCACAAAGTATTTCTCACCTGCTGAGGAATATGAGTGAAAATGTTCTGAAAATGATATTGTCAAGAGTATTAGCATAAGAAAGAAAAATTATTTGTCAGGAAACATCCACCATTTAAGATGTTCCCTGTTGTTTTCCAATGTTCTTTGCCCGGACACGTTGAGCCCCACCAGGTTTTGTGGTTTGGGCAGAGTAGGGGAAAAGGTTGATGATGTTTTGGGAGAACCTACCATGGCTCGCTTTGCTTGCCTGCTCCTGCTGCTCCGCTACAGCAAGAACCGGCAGCAGAAAGACCCAACACAAAAGGCCTGCTCTAGGGGAAAAGGTCACTATCCGACCCACTCAACCTATCGTTTTTATAATCAAAACTTTAAAACCAAGATCTGAAGGAGACAGCAGAAGGTTTCCTCATCCACAAAGTCTAAATACCACTGGTAAACCCTTCCAACCGTAACACCTAACCTTGGATTCCAGCTCCAAGTAAAACTCCACTGCTCCCCCATCGGTCTTACCTTGCCAAATTCAGAGCAAGAGGGAAAGAGGCAGAGAACGGTATCCCAAGGACTCGCCACACGCTCACAGGTGGAGCACTGACACATAAGGCAGCGCTCCCAGGGGCCAGCACCTGCAGTTGGCTTTTATGAAGGAACAGACACACTTCTACGCTCCAGTCAGAAATATTCGAGGGCTGTAGCAAGTGAACAGTAACTCAATAATCACATTTCCTTCTCTGTAGCATAAAATAAACACAAGCTCAGAGATGGACTGCTCAGAGTCACATCCCTTTGCAAGAATACTGTAATTGGGGAGGAAAAAAAAAATGAAACCATAAGTAAAGTTCCCATTTTCAAAACGTGCAGCGAATGCTTCTGAAAGCCATGTTCTCATCTGGGACTACTGCAACAGATGTTTATCAGGAGCTACCACAACAGTTAATCCAATTCTGAGCCAGATTAACTCTTTGCCAGTGGAAAAGAACTTTTTGCGTGGGCAACCTACAGCAAACAAGGGGATGTGCCAGACCTGCTGACAGCAAGCAGTTAACTGAATGAAAGAGGGGGAAAAAAATGCCATAAAGCCCAACCAAATCAACCAATGCCTGGGCCAAAAGCCTTAGATAAACAGGTGTACGTGTGGGTGGAGGGGGGAATAAAGAAAACAACAATTAAACAAAGCCTCCACTGACATTCTGGTCACTGAAGCGGGTACACACCAAACGAGCCAAACTTATTTGAACAATTCAGCCAACAATGCATATTTTTATTTTTGGAGAGGATAGGAAATACGATTATTGATCTTGGTTTCCAAAGTGCAGTACTGAAATATCATAGTAACGACTCAGAAGTTGTTCTGTTTAAAGATAATCTGAGTAAGAATGACAACAGGAAGATACAAAACTACAAGTAAAACATGGATCATTCAAACAGAAAATCACCAGTTCAGAAACATTATAAGACTTCAAAACATGACGAATTTTAGCGTAGGTATCCATACATCAAATGATGGCAGCCTACTAGCCTATTTTTCTCTTTTTTTTTTCTTGTTTTTGGTAAGCTGAGTAATTTAATGGCAGCTTTTTAACTTCCACGTAACTGGTTACAGTACCTGCGCACGCAATCTAATATTTACTCCTTTAAAGACACGAATGTATATCAAGATTTAAAGAATCATTATTTAAAGCTGAAATCACCATTTCTTAAAGAGTGCAACTCTGATCCCTGTTTGCAACCTTCCCCAAAGGCAAGTGAAGGGCGAGTCCCTGCCCACAGCCATTCCTCTGTTCCTAATTTCACAGGCATTTATTTAATTTGGGGAAGTCCTTGAGCATATTCAAGTCCCACGAAGAGGAGCCAGCAGTCCAAGAGAGTCAGGAGAAAGCCACCCCCTTCACCACCCTTAAGGAGCTCAAGAAGACAAGGTAAGCACCTGATGCCCACAGTGCATCTGCCTGAGCATCACCTATGGCTCCCACATCGCTGGGAACACGTGGCTGCAACAAGATCCACATCCAGCTGCTGGGCAGCAGAGCTGGTTTGAGGATTTCCAGCGTGGGGCAGCTTGCAAGGCTGCGCACAGTCTTCAGCTGAGACACACACCTTCCCCTTTGTACTCCCAGCTGCGTCAACACAAGATCAAGAGTCAAAAATTCTGGAAACTTTGGTCTAAACTTCCTTCCTGGCTGCAAAAAATCTCAGATCGTTGGTTGCTTTTTCTTTAAAACAATGCAAATCTGTCGAGTCTACAGACAATCTAAAGAGGTTTTGTTTAGCAAATTGCTAGGCAGAACAATAAATGAATAAAAAGCTGCAGGAAGTCCTTTGGACTCCATGGAATTTCTGCTGGTAATGCAGAACAAGTTTCATTCTTGGTATTACTCCTAATCAACAAAAGCAGTGGCAAAACATTATCAGTCCTTTTATATTTGATGATGAAATTGATGTTGTTTATTCAAGAAAATCTTCCTAAATATTCCTCCAGTTCTAAAAAGACAGATGATCACAAAGCCACATCCCAGCAACACCTCTACCCAGCCCCTTCCCTCCCAGGTAAAGGCCCCTGGAATTGGTTCCCATTACTCATTTGACTGAAATACAATTGTATGCAGCTTGTTTTGGTTTTTTCCCCCCAGATATCAAATAATCTCAGTGCTGAGAGTAAGGGTTTGTTTTCTAATTTTTAGTATTCCAAAGAAAAACACTGACATCACATTCTGCAAGTCTTGCCAAAGAATGTCTTTTGTGTTCACAGCTTCAGTGTTGACGATAAATTTTTAATATTAACAGTACAAAGTATGTTTTAAATGAAAGCCTAAATCTTAAAAGTAATTGAAACTACTGAACTGGAAACATTGATTTAAATAATTTCATTTTGCAGCTATAGTTCTCCTAAACAACTATTTGCTTTCAATGGCTGTTCTTGCTGAGTAGGTAAATAAACTACACGCGTCTATTGAAAAGATTATGAAGCCTAAACCACTCTAGATCTTTTATTTCTTCACATTTTAGTAAGTAGACAATTTATTAGGCAATTATTTTTTTTAACTACGATTCCTAAGTGCTCCAGAAATACTTAATAAGTCCTAAAGCACCTTTTATGATTATGATTATTCCCATTATATAGAAGGATAATCCAAAGAAGAGATAATTATCTAGGTTGGACTCTTTCCTTCACCAGATTAAACTAGGTCTACGATAATATGATTGACCTCCACTGCAACAACTACCTGTTGCAGAGAATTTTTCACTCTGACCTGGCAATCTTATTAAGTAGGAGAACAATTGCTGATAAAGCCTCAGGAGGCAGCAGCAGAAGGCGGGACTAAATAGCTGCACAAGACAGGCTGGGAGAGTTGGGGTTGTTCAGCCTGGAGAAGAGACCTCACAGCAGCTTCCCAGTACTGAAAGGGGCTCCACCAGAGCTGGGGAGGGGCTCTGGA
This sequence comes from Geococcyx californianus, assembly GCA_013389885.1. NCBI lineage: Eukaryota > Metazoa > Chordata > Aves > Cuculiformes > Neomorphidae > Geococcyx > Geococcyx californianus. The sequence continues at coordinate 5,903 of VWPV01018516.1, read as the reverse complement.
TGAGGGAGTGCAGGGACAGGATGAGAGGGAATGGTTTAAACTGAAAGAGGGGAGGTTTAGATTAGATATTAGGAAGACATTTTTTACCTTGAGGATGGGGAGGTTGCCCAGAGCAGTGGTGGCTGCCCCCTCCCTGGAGGTGTTCAAGGCCAGGTTGGATGGGGCTTGGAGCCCCCTGATCCCCTCTGAGGGCTCCTTGCCCATGGCAGGGGATGGGTCTGGATGGGCTTTAGGGTCCCTTCCAACCCAAACCATCCCATGATTCTAAGAACAAGGAGGTTTTGGTAGACGGTTTCACCAATATATAACACTCCAAACTACTCTTACTTCACCTTCTAAAACTCAGACGTAAAGTATCACTCAGCATGCTGCTGCTGTTCTTCACAACAACACAGTTGCTTTATCAACAGCCTTAATTACTTTGCCATGAATAACGATGGCAAAACCAGCAGCGAGCATTCAGATTGCTTCCACAGCCCAATCCAATCGTCACAGTGTCCTTGCCAAGTTGTACAACCTCTGGTTTGAGTACTCATTTCTTAACATCGTGCCTGAAAGCCTGCAGGACGTTGCACCGACAGCACCTACTGTGCAAGTTCCAGAAGAGTTCTCACGTACTGAATATTGCACATCCCCACGCAGCACCAGGACAAGGCCGTACACAGTTTGTGCCCTGCAGGATAGTGCCAGACCTGAGATGTTCACTAGTCAAGATGTACGAAAAGCAGAAAAAGAGGTACAGAACTTTTTTTTAAGTTTTTTCCCAGTCTCTCACCATTGTGTCCATTTTTCACTGGTATCAAAAGTTACCTGTGCCCCAAGTTGGTCCATGAGGAGAAACTGCATCTCTCCTAAAGCACCTCCTGATCACAGAATCACAGAACCACCCGAGCTGGAAGGGACCCACAAGGACCATGGAGTGCAGCTGCTGTCCCTGCCCAGGACACTGCCAACACTCCCCCCAGGGCACTGAGGGCACTGGCCAAAGGCTTCTGCAGTGCTGGCACACTGGGTGCTGGCACTGCTGCCCTGATCTCACCCTCCAACTACTGGGGAGAAACACAAACATTTCTCAAGCTCTTCTGTCCCCCTATAAACCTGCCTTGGTTGTGATATTTCCATAAAATTTACCAGTCAGACATTAAGGAGTGCCAGGAAGGGTGAGAAGCAGAACACCACAAGCTGGAGGAAAATACAACAGTAAAATACACGGCTGTCCATGACAAGACAAATTTGGTAGGTGTAACCACATAAAACATCAGCTCTCCCCTTCTGCCTGAAGCCCAGGTTGCGGCTAAGGGGGTGACCACTAACTGGCATAAAGGGGATGGTTGAAGGACACAACCCGTGGCTTTGGTGATGAACCTGAAAGGAGGGTGTGGTGAGGTAGGTTTGGTCTCTTCTAACAGGTGACAGGTGATGGGATCAGAGGAAATGGCCACAAGTTGCACCAGGGGAGGTTCAGACTGGACATTAGGAAAAATCTCTTCACTGGAAGGGTGGTCAGGGATTGGCACAGCTGCCCAGGGAGGGGGTGGAGTCGCTATCCCTGGAGGGGTTTAACAGACAGGTACATAAGGTGCTTAGGGACACAGTTTAATAGTGGACAGGTACAGTTGGACTTAATCTCAAAAGTCTTTTCCAACCAGGTTATTCTACAAACCCAAATCTTGCCAAGGTCCAGCTGGAATGATTCGTCTCACTGAAAGTCCTCACCTTCAGTTTCAGGAAAAGCAGGAGTGCTGTTCCCTCCAAAGTAAACTGTGATGGTGTGTGCCAGACCCCAAACCCCAACCCCCGTGCGTCCACACACGCCACGCTTTCTGCCTGTGCGTGAGCTCAGAAATCTGGGGGATGAGCAGGGTCCGCAGGGAACGAGAAAGGGATGAGCCAGTTATGGGTCAGGGACCTCACTGCGCATAAGCAAGTCACCCTCCTAAAATGAAACCAAAAGGTTTTACACTGAAAAAAAATCCACATTTTCTGCACACAAGTTTCCCAAAAATATAGATCAAGTGACTGCTTTCACTGCCCACCCCCCACGCAGGCTCCAGTCCGTCCTGCCCTGCCACACTGCTTCAGACACGACGCTGCTGGGACGCGAAGCAACCAGGGAACGTTGGCCTCGAAAGGCAGGTGTTGTGCAAATCCGTATTTCATACACACAGTTAATTGTGACAGGAGGTCTATAAAAATCCTTGTACCACTTAAATTATTTCTCCATTTAGAGCAACTCTAGCACCAGGAAACGTTGCATGTTGCACCTTACACCGAACTGGCAGCACCCAGTGACAACATTGCAGCTCCGTTAGACATAAAAAAAAATCACAGAACTTTAAAAAACACAAACTCCTTTTTCTGCCATCATTCAAAATAACCATTTCAAAACAAACGTGCCCTGCAACGGCCATTAAAAGTGTCCCAATCTAACACTGCATGTCTTTAAATATGGAAATTATACTTCTGAAATAAACATTGCTGCTATGAGGGAAAAGCGCTACAGTGAGTCGCATCGCTATTCGGCAGAAATCACCTCAAAGAAGTCAACAACCCCTCACATTTTACCATAGAAATATTCTCTCCCCATCCAACAAGGTCACAACAACAGGAAAACCACAAACCCAGCCACAAAACGACTAAACTATACCCATTAAAACTCTGATCCTTTCATTCAGACTCGCAGCTAGGTAAAAGGCAGGTAATTTAGAACCTAATTTTTTAATATAGCTATGATTTATGCATTTATTGATGCTGATCCTCCAGTAACCGATATACAGCAGATTCATTGTGTCATCAAATCTTTTTGCATGTACCAGAGCCTAAACTGTTATTCAACTCATATAATTAGGAAAAAACCCAAAACAGATTGAGTTTTACTTTTTTTTTATTTTTTTTTTTTATGATTAATTATTTAGAAAAAAACTTTTACAGAGTTTATTATCCATTTATGTTTGGAAAAGTTGTTTGGGTTTTTTTTTTTTAAATAACGTGTAAGTCCTTTAGGTAATGGGCTACACTTCCCAACATTTATTGATTCATGTAAAAAAGAACAGAGTCTCCAGCTCTCTGGGGCCACTGGCTCTGGATGTGGGACCAGATAAACAATCTAGTTCTGTGCAAAAGAAAAGGAAAGAAAAGATTTCATCTGCTTTCTCCCACCTGTTTGGGTGAGAAAACAAGCAGGAGGCACGGAGTGGTAACTCAGCTCTGCAGTGCTCACATCATCCGTCAGACTTCTGCTACCAGCACAAGCAGCACCTGCCAGCCTGGCTGCAGGGTGTTTGCACAGTATTAAAATCTGAATTTTCTACTTAGGCTAAAGAAGTCTGTGCCTGGTTGATTCCCACTGAGACATCATCCCGTCTGTTTGCTTAGGATGATCTGGACAAGTTTGATATAAAACAGGAAAATCACACATGCCATTATGCACCAAAAGACAATATTTCGGATATTTCTGAGTCTAAAGAGCAGTTACTGGACTGCAGCTGGATTTGTTATAGAAGTACATACCATTTAGATAAATAAATAGTATTTATTTCACACAGTATCACAGTATTGTAAGGTTGGAAGAGACCTTTGAGATCATCGAGTTCAACCTATGGCCCAACACCTACACCTACTACCTACACCTACTCCTACTTGTCAGTTACACCATGGCACTAAGAGCCTCATCCAAATTCTCTTTGAACACCTCCAGGGATGGTGACTCCACCACCTCCCTAGGCAGAGCATTCCAATGAACAATCACCCTCTCAGTGAAGAACTTCTTCCTAATGTCGAGCCTAAACCTCCCCTGGAGAAGCTTTCCTAATTTTAAAAATAGTGCCTATGTAGCTATCTGTATTTCTCACGTATTCGAGCATCCACCATCGTTCTAATACAACACACAAATCCAATTTAAACTCCCTGGACACCTACCATTTCGCCTCCCTAAGCAGCTGCCAGTGCTGCAACAGGTGCCGTTTCCACGCATGGCTGTATCTGACAGAGGGTGTTGCTGCCACGGCCCCTCTTGGCAGCCAGGCTGCCTGTGCGCCCTCAGGTGCGCGGGGGGCGCAGAAGGCAGCGGGAGGTGTCCCTGCCCATGGCAGGGGGCGGCACTGGATGGGCTTTAAGGTCTTTTCCAACACAAACCACTCTATGACCCCACAAAGCCGCAGCGGTGAGGCTCCTCTGGCCGCTTCCCACGTCCCAGAAGCAGAGGGGCTGCTCCTGCTCGGCAGGGCCAGACTCAAACTCCTCCGTCACTCCCTGAAAAACCTCCGCTGCTTCCGACAGCTTCACGTTAGCAACAACCAAAAAGCAATTTTTTAGGCCTAGCAATAGGCCTGGACTGACGAGCGTCCACAGAACAAGGAGTTAACGGCATCGCAAGCCAAGCCAGGTGGGTTTCCACTGACAGCACCACGGATTTTAACCCGAATTTCTATTTAGGGCACCTTAAAGGCTCAGCAGCAATTTTATGCAAAAATAAACATTGAAATGCTGATTTTTAACCTGCCCAGATGAGGAATCCGTAGCTAAAATTTCCACTGCTCGCTTATCCCACAGAAACAATCAGCAAATACGCTACATTTTCACCTCCTGCCTCCAGCTGGGGATGCTGCAGCAGACTGAAATCCTTGGCTGGCACAGAGAGCCCCAACCTGACGGCGACTGCGGCGGCACTCGGAGCAAACGCCGCGGAGAAAAGTTGCAACATCTGTCAGAAAAATTTTCTGCCCTAAAACACATCCCGATCCGAAATGACTCTTGCCGTGAACACCACGGGGTAGTTCAGAGCTTCAAAACGAGATGAAATAAATAGAAGAAATGTAATAAACGCAGGCGACGGTGAAATGTTTGAGGAAAAAAAAAAAGAGATAAGCTACAAAATAATTCGGAGGCGAATTTGCCACTGAACCACAGAGCAGATTCACCAGATGAGGTAAAAGCAGGTTCTATTTAACGGTATATTTGTTATTTTAAACATAATCCAAGCATGCTCCGATACCAACCAACCCTCGCGTGCCTTTCCGAGCAGGCAGCGCCTCGGACTGAAGGGGAAAATGCAATTTACCACCTGGCAAACCCACCGAAGCAAGTTCAGGGTAGGATCCGGGATTCTGAGCGGGGATCCGGCGATTCACTTTCCGCATCCCGGCACACGCAAACCGCGACTCTGAAGCTGAGAAACGGGCAGCGCCAACCCGACGCTGGCATCGCCTCCCGCTGGGCAGCGGGGGGAACGCTGGCGTCTCCCACAAAACAACCTCCTCCAGCCCCGCCGCTGCGCTGGCTGCGAAACCTCTGCCCCGAGCCCCCTCCCCCGCCGGGACCCCGCTTCTCCCAGCCCGAGCAGCACCGGGCACCCCGGATCCCGGCAGAGGCGGCGCTCCCGCCCCCCCCCCAACGGCCCCGCGGTGCCGCATCCCGGGAGCGCAGCACCGCGCCCAGGGGGGCTGAACCCGTCACCTTGGAACGGTTTGGGATGGAGGGGACCCCAAAGCCCACCCAGTGCCACCCCCTGCCATGGATCCTGCCACCCCTCCCACTGGATCAGGGGGCTCAAAGCCCCATCCAGCCTGGCCTGGAACATCCCCAGGGAGGGGGCGGCCACAGCTCCCCTGGGCAAATGATGAAGTAAACCTTTAAATCCCTCGATCCGGCCCCAGGCAGCCGAGGGGGCGGCACCAGCAGCCACAGGGACCCCCGTGGCACCCACCTTGCATCCCCGCTGCCGGCTCCGCCGCCGCCGCTGCTGAAAATACAGGGCGGGTGGGCGCGACCTATGAGGGCGGAGCGGTGCCGGCCCGCAGCCAATGGTGGCCGCCCGCGCCCGGCCCCCAGCCAATGGCGGCCGCCCGCGCCCGGCCCGCAGCCAATGGCGACCGCCCGCGCCCCGCCCGCAGCCAATGGCGACC